>JAODAL010070464.1:0-15914 GCA_025379985.1 Phyllomedusa bahiana | reverse complement strand
TCCCTGCAGCAAAGATGTTTTTTTTTTTTTTTTTTTAATAGCAGGCTCTCTTAGACTCTTCAATGTAGTTCCATGTCTTATCTGCAGAAGAATTTATTTCTGAAGGTAGGTTCCAAGTCATCTTATTGTAGAAAATGTAATAAGCCATCCATGGACCGAAAAAAAAAAAAGACTTTTTATTTGTCATATCAGATATCTATGCAGTTTTGTACATGTAGGTGAAATTGACCTATGTAAACAAGGCCATATATTAAAACATAAACCCATTATTTATTGAAACAAAATACCTAATCCTCAAAAATTTTAACAATCATCATATTTCAGAAACATTAAAACTTTGGATTCATTGTAGACATTATCCTGTAAGGAGCTGAATATTTTGACTTCTCTTATAATTGAGGTGGGTTGGTCCATAGTTTCATTTTGTTGTAATGGGCGGAAGTTCTGGTGCCTTATCTGAAAGGGGAACCTCAGAAGGTCTATTTTGCTCTACCCCTGCAAGAGGCTAAAGTCTATAGCAAACTGAAAGCTTAAATCCTCACCCTCCTTGGTGTGAATCTGGCCGTCCATTCCCAATGAGTGCAAAACTGGGTGTATACTAAGGACAAACCACCCAAGTCCATCTTGTGCAAAAATGGCTGCAACCTGAGTTCTGTACCCCAGCACAGATGGTGGAGAGAGTCATGATGGACCAGTTCATCCAAACCCTGCCCAGGGCCATACAATGCTGGGTCGCCCAGGGAGACCCCCAGTGTGCTGATAACCTTTTGAGCCTGCTGGAGAGGTAACAAGCAGTGGAAGTCTCCTATGATAGACCAGTGGGGGTAGGTCGGCTTCCAGGCGCTACCGAGGAGGACCAGATTGCTCAAAGAAGTGGCCTAAACCCTCTCAGGAGGGGCGAGTCCAAGTCCTAGCTGATCCCCAACCTATGCCAGTGAGGAATCTTCGGCCCGTATTTTGTTGAAGGTGTCACGGCCCAAGGCATATAGCAGCCCAAAACCCTCTGTCCTCATAGCCCATGGACTGCATCATAGGCTGTCGCTGTTCCTAGTTCGCCTGCCCTGCCTATATTGCCATACCTCACCCTGGCGAGGGTCCCCAGGTCTGTCAGGTAACGGTCAATGGGGTGGCAGTGTGTGAACTTTTAGACTCCAGGAGTTTGATGACCCTGTTAATGGCCACACTCCCACAGGTGCTTGTCCCTGGGAAGAGGATTGGGGTACAGTGTATCCATGAGGACACTAAAAACTACCCGGTTGCCAAGGTGACTGTGTTTACGAAGCAGACTACCCTGTCCCATACGATTGGAATCGTCAAAAACCTGATGTACCCCATAATCCTAGGAAGAGACTTTCCATTGTTATGGGATTTGTAGGGTAAGGCCATAACCGCGGGCCACACAAGGGTCACTTATAATCATGAGAAGGAGAATAAAGGAAAAGTTGATGTGTATAACAAGGTTACACAGGAGTTTCCTTTGATGGTGTTAGCGGGGGATCAAGATAAGGAATCATCCCATGAAGCTAATATCCCTGATCTGGAGGTGTCCCATGAAAATTTTGGGACCTCCGAGCTCAGGGCCCTGACTTCCCCAAATGTCACCGTGATATGGTGTTCCCCAAGAACCAGGGGCAGATCACAGGTTTCCTCACTTCGCCCTGGATAATGATTTACTGTATCATGTAAATAAAGTAAGGGATGAGGTGATGGAACAACTGTTGGTACCAAGGCCCTGCAGACGGATGGTGTTGCAGCCCACTCTCATGTGTTGGAGGGACACTTACAGGTAGAGAAGACCCAGGAGCAAATCTTGCAAATATTTTATTGGCCAGGATGTCATGGGGAAATACTAGATTTTTGCCAGTCCATTCCAATATGCCAATAAACCGCCCTGGTGTCTCATTTCCGTAGCACATTAGTACCTCTGCCCATTATAGAGACCCCCTTTGAGCGTATAGCCATGGATATGGTAGGACCACTAGTGAAATCGGCCAGAGGCCACGATACATTTTGGTGGTCCTAGACTACGCTACACGTTACCAGAAGCAGTAACATTGAGAAACTCCTCATCCAAATCCATTGCACAAGAGTTGGTACATATTTTTTCTAGGACAGAACTGCCAAAGGAGATCCTGACCGATCATGGAACAGCTACAGACTTCAGTGTACCATCCGCAAACAGATGGGCTTGTAGAGCAGTTCAACAAAACACTGAATGCTCAGAAAAGTAGTGGAGAAAGACAGGCATGATTGGGACTGTTTGATATCCTATCTGTTGTTCCCTAAAAGGGAAGTCCCTCAAGCCTCCACAGGGTTTTGACCATTTGAGCTGCTGTAGGGACGAAATCCTCGTGGGTTACTTGACGTAGCTAAAGAGACCTGGGAAAGCAAGACCACGCCATATAAAAGTATAATTGACCATGTTGCCCAAATGCAAGAGAGAAAAGCAGATGTAAGGCCTATAGTTAAGGCCCATCTTCTCCATGCCCAAGAAGCCCAAAGTAGGGTTTATAATAGAATGTCCAGGATTAGACAGTTCCACCCTGGTGATCAGGTACTCATACTGATCCCCATCGTGGAAAGCAAATTCCTGGCAAAGTGGCAGGGACCATTTGAGGTCCTTGAGAAGATAAATGAGGTCAACTACAAGATAGGTACTTGATGGTTACCCCGTGTTTACTTACCTATTCAGCGGTGGGTTTCCAAGATGTCAGCATTGCAGACACACTCTCACCATCTCAGAAACAGCAATGCAGGGAGCTCTTAGAGCAGAACAAGGATATGTTCTCTGAACTATCTGGTCTCACCTCCATGACTGAGCACGAGATTGTCACGGAACCTCATGTTAGAGTAAACGTGAAACCTTATAGAATTCCTCAAGCCTGTAGACAGGTGGTTTCCCAAGAGGTGGAAAGGATGCTAAAACTGGGGTTCATTGAGGAGTCTAAGAGTGGGTGGTCAAGCCCAATTGTCTTGGTGCCAAAACCAAGTGGGGAACGGTGCTTCTGTAATGACTACAGAAAGCTTAACGAGGTTTCTAAGGTGGATGCCTAACTAATGCCAAGATTAGACAAACTCATTAAAAGGCTAGGGCCGATCCATTTTATTACAATGTTGGATATAAAATGGTACTGGCAAATTCCCTTGTCAGAGGAGGCCAAGGAGAAGACTGCATTTTCAACCTCTGAGGGATGCTACCAATATACAAAGGATGTTCTTTGGCCTGCAGAGAGTCCCTGCCACATTCCAAAGAGCAATGATCACATACTGATCCCTCATAGGAAATATGCCACTGTGTATCTAGATGACATTGTCATATTCAGTCATGACCGAGGAAGTCATCTATGGAAACTGCAGGCAATCGTAGATGCCCTAAGGAGAGCAGGGTTTACCATCAACCCAAAAAATGTGCGGTTGGGAGGTTAAAGCCATACAAGGTTGGCCATGCCCACTAACAAAAAAACAAGTTAGGGCATTCTTGGGTATTGTAGGCTACTACCGACAGTTTGTTTCTGACTTTGCCACGATAGCCGCCCCTATAACCGAACTCACAAAAGGGTCCCAGTATGTCATGGTCAAGTGGTCTCCGAAGGCTGAAAAAGCTTTTTGTGATCTAAAATTGGCCTTATGTAAACAGCCAATCCTGGTAGCTCCTGACTTCTCTAAGGAGTTTGTAGTCCAGACTGATGCGTCAGATGTAGGTTCTGGTGTGGTAATGTCACAGGACATAAATGGGGAAGAACACCCAGTTATGTATCTCAGCCGCAAACTTTCTCTGGTGGAAAAAAATTACTCCATTGTGGAGAAAGAGTACCTGGCCATTAAGTGAGCAGTGGATGCACTGAGGTATTATCTACTGGGTAGACAGTTCAAGCTGGTTTCTGACCATGCCCCATTAAAGTGGATAAAGTTAAAAGGGAAAAAGTGGCAGAATAACACGCTGGTTTCTGGCATTGCAAGACTTCTTGTTCAGTGTAGAACATAGGCCAGGTAAACTGAATGGTAATGCAGATGCGTTATCAAGAGTGCACTGTCTGATGGGCAAAAGTGCCCAGCCCCTTCGTTTTGGGCAGGTGGGGGGGGAGGTGAAAAGACACAAGGCATGGTCATCGAGGGCCGATATGTGTCACCGTGGTTCAGGGCCACAGTGAAGTAAGCCAGGTATTATAGGTCTGTAACTTAGGTTATAGACATATTATATTTTAGCATACGGCTTACAAGCAGTGGTATTCCGGGCCGGCTTTTAAATGGAGTAGTCTTAGAGTCAGGAGGGATGACTGCTCCCACATATCCATTCCGGTTTTTCCCTGGCCTATAAAGCCAGGAAGTCAGGGGTGTTGGGTGTGGTGTGTGATTCTAAGCCTGAAGTTATAAAGATAAGGTCTGCTGTGTTGATCTGTCCAGAGAAGCTGGACAAAAGCATCCTAGGCACTGCCTGAGACTGTTATGGTGAGCTTAACAAGTTTATGTAAGCCTTTTTGGAACCTGATGCAAGGTTAGCCTTCTGTTTACTTGCACCCTGCTGAAGAAAGCCTTATGAGTCACAGTACCTGTGGACTTATTTAATAAAAACTCCATTTAATTTGAACTTTGCTGTGTCTGTGATCCCTGTGACAGAGCTGACCCCACACAATATGTATGACCCTATATATATATATATATATATATATATATATATATATGAAATTCATGTGGAACAGAAAAGACAGATTTTAGAATTTTCAGAGGAAACATGCAAACAAAAACATGAATGTGCCAAGTCAATTCTATTCATCTGTACTACATATTAATAGATAAATTAATCACAAGAACAATGGGGAATTATATACAGTTGAAGCCAAAAGTTTACATATACCACATAAAAAGACACATATGCAGGTTTTTCTCACTGTCTGACATAAAATCAGAATAAACCTTACCCTTGTTAGGTCAATTAGGATTACAAAAATTATTTATATCTGCCAAATGCCAGAATTATGTTAGAGAGAGAAGTTTTAAGGCATTTGTGTTACTTTCTGCAAAGTCAAAAGATTACATAAACTAGGATTACTATGCTGTTAAGCAATTTGGGACAGCCTATATGATGAAGTCATGCCTATGGAAGCATCCGATAGGTTTCTTGCCAACATCTGAGTCAATTAGAGACACACCTGTGGATGTATTTTAATTGCACGCCAGAAACACACTACTTCTATGTGTAACATCATGGGAAAGTCTAAAGATATCAGGAAGGTCATTGTGGATTTGAACAAATCTGGTTAATCCTTGGATACAATTTCCAGATACCTGAAGGTGTCTCGTTTATCTATACAAACAATTATACGCAAGTACAGATAAGATGGGAATGTCCAGCCATCATACAGCTCAGGAAGAAGGCAGGTTCTGTGTCTCAGAGATGAACGTGCTTTGGCCCAATATGTGCATAGCAACCCAAGAAGAAAAGCAAAAAGCCTTGTGAAGATGCTGGCGGAAGCTGGTAAGGTTGTGTCATTATCTACAGTGAATTAAGTACTGTATCAACATGGGCTGAAAGGCCACTCTTCCAGAAAGAAACCATTTCTCCAAAATAAACATATAAGAGCCAGATTAATGTGTGCAAATTCACATGAGAAAAAAGACCTACATTTTTGGAGACATGTCCTGTGGTCTGACAAAACTGTTTGGTCATAATGACCATTGTTACATTTGATGGAAAAATGGAGAAGCCTGGAAGCCTAAGAACACCATCCCAACCTTGAAACACAGGGATTTTAGCATCATGTTGTTGGGTTGTTTTGCTGCAGAAGTGACTGATGCACTTCATACAATAGATGGCATCATAAGGAAAGAAGATTATGTGGCAATACTGAAGCAACATCTCTAAACGTCAGCCAGGAAGTTAAAGCTTGGGGAGAATTGGGTCTTCCAAATGGACAATGACTGCCAAACTGGTTACAAAGTGGCTTAAAGATAACCAAGTCAATGTTTTGGAGGGACCATCACAAAGTCCTGATCTCAATCCTATTGAAAAATTATCAACAAGCCGAAAAAGCAGGTGTGAGCAAGGTGACCTACAAACATGGCTCAGTTACACCAGTTTTGTCACAAGGAAAGACCCAAAATTCCTACTAACTATTGTGAGAAGCTTGTGGAAGGATATCCAAAATGTTTGTCCCAAGTCAAACAGTTTAAGAGCAATGATACCAAATAATAATGAAATGTATTTAAACTTTTGACTTTGCAGAATGTGATTAAAATAACTTAAAAATTCTCTGTCTCTCATTGTTTTGGCATTTGACAAATATAAATCATTTTGGTAATCCTAATTGACCTAATACAGGTAAGGTTTATTTCATGTCAGATAGTGAGAAAAACATACATATGTGTCTTGTTATATGGTGTATGTAAACTTCTGGTTTTAACTGTGATCAATATCTTATAAACTAGAGCTACCAGAAGAAAATTGATTAGATTTTTGGACTCAGCAGAACTCTCAAAATCGTATTAATGTTAAAATTTCTAGGCACACAAAAAATTATTTTTTCATTCTCCAGTGTAATCAAACAGTGATCTGAAGCAGGAAAAAAATCTTTTGTAGAATGTATTTCTTACATAACTAAAAAGACAATAACTGCATTACAGACAGTAATATGATGCAATATAGCAGACTTCCATTTCAGGTCTTGTTTACCTGGCTGAGTTACTTGACTGTACTGGGAACAAACTGCTATTTTCTCCACAGTGCCTGTTCATGCGTAGTGTATTTTGGTCTTGGCATCTGTAGAAGGTATTGCATTATCACAGTCGATGCAGAGGATTGCTCAGCATCATATCCCAGCATGATCAGTAGTCCTTCTTTATCAGGAACAATGCACACAACATGCAGGGCAGTGTTATTTTACAGCTGAAAAAACTGCAGCTAATATTTAATTAGCACAAAGTTTCTGTGTGAAAATGGAGCATTCCCTTTCGTCTTTGAGAGAGCTTTCTTTTTCCTTTAAAGTGCAAACACCAGCAGCTAGTGTTGATGGTTAGGATAAGGTGACGAGATGACTTTTTCAGCCTAATAACAAACACCATTAAACAGTAAACTTCTGCTGTTTGAGCTATCTTCCCAATAAAAGACATAATTTACAACTAAGCAATTGACTAATGAGATAACTAATCTCTATTAAGACTTAAAATAAATCATTTTAATATAAACCTGAAAGCTTTTATTTTTTTCTGTTACAATGTAAATCTTTGCTTTATTTTCCATGGATTATGGCCACATTGATGAACCAGATCCTTTGCAATCCTATTAAAACAAACTTAGAACACCTCAAAAGTCTTTCCTACGTACTTCTTATCCACTTCATAATTATTTTTTCTTCTTAGGATCTGTTTATATGTGTCAGAGGCTTCTCTGCTGCAGAATCTAAAAAAATTGTGCTACATACTGTACATCACAGGTGTCAAACACAAGGCCCGCGGGCCACATCCGGCCCGCGGCCTTGTGTTTTCTGGCCCGCGATCTCCCTGACTGCAGAGTCAGTCAGTACAGGGAGAAGGCAGAAGGGATCGTTTCCCTCTCACCTTCTCCCTTTGTATGTACAACGCTCGGTGAACGCTGTACATACGGCATCGCAGGGGGCGTGACGCGCCGCTTTATTCACGCCCCCTGTGACGCTGGGTCTCCTTGGCGGCAGCCACTGCCGCCGAGGAGATTTCTGGGAGCTGCGTGAGGGCGTAAGCGGTGTGATGTCATGCCGCTTACACCATACACAGCTCCTGAACCGGACCGGACCGCGCTGCATGGACTAGAGGTAAGTAGCTTTTTTAAATTTTATAATCATTAGGGGGCATCTTCCTGGCTACGGGGGTAGCTGTCTGGCCACTGTTGACCATGGGGCATCTGCCTGGCTACTGAGGCATCTGTCTGGCTACTGGGGACCATGGGGCATCTGTCTGGCTACTGGGGACTATGGGGCATCTGCCTGGCTACTGGGGTATCTGTCTGGCTACTGGGGACCATGGGCTATCTGCCTGGCTACTGGGGCATCTGTCTGGCTACTGTCATTTTTATATCTTTATTTTCGATAGCCACTGATCAATAGTATGGGTGTAACAAAAATAAAGAAATAAAAATGAATTTATTGAATTAGTATTTTTTTTTTTCGTTACCCCCATATTATTGTTCATTTTATATAGAGATCGGTACAACTTCGGGAGTATTATCATTTTATTTCGGGCACGTACAGTTTTATTACAGATTGCATTAGAAAACCCATAAGAGTGTCGCTCGCTCTCCCATTGGTCCAAATAACCGCGCCTCTTTTAACTTAGCCAATCACAAACAGAGCTCACTCTGCATTTCTTTTCCCCATAGAACTCTATGAGAAGGTAGCTCAGCCGCTGATTGGCTAAGCAGGACGAGCCCCTCTTCCCCCCAACCAATCACAGTACGAGAATATTTCCCATAGACAGTAATAACTTTTAGGGTGCCCTTCTATCGCGCCCTTCTTTCTCCATTCAAAATGGACACACTACATATAATTGGTGGATTCATATCTGCCGCCTGGGCTCAACCAATCAGCTCTTTTCTGCCTTTTTTACTGTATTTTGAACTGTCCCGCCTTTTCATTTGATTGGTCCATACTTCTCCATAGCTTATAATTAGAGATGGGCGAATTGATTCTAACGAAGTGGAATTCGTTTAGAATTTCAGGAAAATTTTGGTTCGGAACGAAGACGAACTTTGGGGTACTTCGGGTGAATGAAGTGTGCTTTTGATTGATAAAATGGCTGCGAGCACATGGCGTTACATGGGGCAAAGAACTCTGGGAGGAAGAAAGGCATAGCCTGCATGAAATGTGCAGAGATGAAGCCAATCAGAGACCGGCGGGATTCTGTGACGTCACCGCACTATATAAGTCCAGGCGCGACGCTGGGAGCTCATATCGCTCTCACTGTACTGATTAGGGAAGGTGCTGCCGCGGCTGCTTATGATAGCTAATACTAAATAACTCATTTTTATACAGCAATTTTTGTGGGGTGTCTCAGCTTGTCTCAGAGACTGCTTCTCTTAACGTTCTATTTCTGATTTTGTGGGGTATTGGATCTGAAGTCCAGTGTGTGTCCAGTGCAGCTGCATATACATTTTAATGCTATCTGCTCACAGCACATTGAATATCCAAGGGTGATCTAAGCCTGTTCCTGTTGTATTAATTTAAAGAAACAGCATTTTTACAATACAAATACCACTTCATTTTTGGCTGCTCAATTATTTTGTGCAATTTACATGAGGGGGTTAATTAAGCATTGTTCTGCTGCTGTGGTGACTAAAAGAAACCGTTTATTTCACCGCCAAAAAATACATTTTTCCTGTAGCATAATTCACAAGCGAAGGTTAATTACAAGTTTTCCTCTTGTTGTATTGCATAAAAAAAACACGCCATTGTAACACGCTAAAAAGCTTGTAGTTTTTGGTTGCTAAATTTCTTTCCCAAATTTTTACTCCAGGGGTTAATAAGCGTTTTTCTGCGCTGGGGGTGACTAAATAAACCCTTTTTCATTGGAAAAAAAAACATTTTTCCGTGCATAATTCACAACGAAGGTTAATTACAGTTTTCCTCTTGTTGGTAATAAAAAACACGGCTACAACACCTAAAAAAGCTCGTTTTTTTGGTTTTCTCAATTTTTTTCGAAATTTTACTCCAGGGTTAAATTAATTTTTTTTGCTGCTGTGGTGCCAAAAAAAACCATTTTTTTCCCGGCAAAAAAATACATTTTCCGAGCATAATTCACAAGCAAAGGTTAATTCAATTTTCCTCTTTTGTTAGGTAAAAAAACGCCATTGTAACACACACAAAGCTCGTAGTTTTTGGTTTGCTCATTTCTTTTGCGCAATTCATCCAAGGGTTAACTAAGGTTTTTCTGATTTGTATCAGTAAAGAAACTTTGTTTTCACCGCCACAGAAGAAATTCTGTAGCTAATTTATATCCAAGGGTAATTAACCTGTTTGCCTTTTATATTCGTAAAATACACAGAGTTTTTAAACGGCACATAAGTCAATTTTTTCCTGCCCCTTTGTGGACGCAATTTATACCAAGGGTTACCCAAGATCTTAGTGGTTCATATGGATCAAATACAGGTGTGATTTATCCCTATACAGAACTTCATCAAACGTGTCTGTACATTTTAAAACAAGCATATGTCAGACAGAAGTGGGCGGGCTCTCACCTGGAGTGGCAGGGGGCACAAACATTCCGGCCCGGGTCGCAGTACAGCAAGGGGACGTCGCAGAGGGTGATCGGTAGCCACAACCCCGCTGCTCTAGGGGCCCGTGGTTAAAAAACCCAAGGTTTCTTGTTTGGTGACTTACTCCCAATGACTCTACAACCCACCCAAAGGTCTTTTGGGGGAAGTCAGACAAAACCCCCTTGTTGGCATCCCCCGGGGAGCGGGTCAGCGGCCCTCACCTGTCCTAAACCCCTCTGTCCCCCCGGTTCCCTCAGCCAGAATCTACTATGGGGTTTCTGGGCTCAGCGCCACTATTTACGGGGATGAACAATTTAGGGGGGTCACACATTTGGGGCACGAAAAAAGGGGGCCCAAAAATATCCCCTGTTTCTTGCAGTAGGGGGAAAAAGATAGATGTTGAAGTGGCAGGGGAGGCCTTTTTGTGGGGGGTCTGAAAACGGACGGGTTTTAGTGGACCCGGGCTGGACCACCGCAGGCTGGTAATAAGCCACGCCAGGGAACGAATCTAAGTGCCCCCGGTTTTTCACCAGAGCCCCCCCAAGCGGGAGGACTTCTGGGGCGTGGGCTACCAGGTCGTTCCCCCGGCATACTTGCCTCGGTGGGGCCGAAGTGCCAGTTACAAAACGAGCCCGGGGGAATCATAATCGGGGGCGGGAGAAGGTAGGGCAGGGGGCAAGGGTTCGGGTCGTGGACAGGGGGAAAGGTCAGGGAGCGGCTGAGGTTCGGTCGAGAAACTAGCAAGGTCGGGGTACAGGGCGGCAATTATACTATCAGGAACTTTAAAAAGGCACGGGGCAAAAAAGACCGGGGAAGGAGTGGGCCCCCAAAACTTAAATGAGACAGCGCCCGCAATTACCCAAATTTAGGGGCGCACTGCCCTTTAAATCTCGAACGAGCGGGGGCGCGGCGCTAGGGGGCGCATGCCTTTTTGGGCCCAGCGGGGGACGGGGGACCGAAAACGGGGAGCGGGGTAGGTGAGGAGACGGGACATGCAGCCACGGGCGACATGGGACCCGCGGCGGCACCCCCCCCCCCGGGGGACCTGCCGCGGGGGACAAGGGTGCCCGCGGTCTGGGACCGGGCCCGCGGCCAACCCCGTTACAGTACCCCCCCCTTAACCTCCCCCTTTTTTTAGGATGCAGAAACCAGGAGGATTAGATTCAGGATGTTGCATTCCCTCCCAGGACCCCCTTTTCGGGGCCAAACCCCCTTCCAATCTACGAGGAGAAAAGCGCTTCCCTCTGACCGTCTTCATCTCCAAGAGGGCCCTTTTAAACCTCAAAGATGTCACGGACTTGGGCTACGGGGGAAGGGTGTTACATTCCTCGGAAAAAAAAGGGGGGTTTCGGGGGACCAGGGGTTTAAGGGGGAGACAGGAATGCGTTTTTGGACCCGGGAGAGATGGGGGCCCAGGCAGAGCTTTCCCGTCCCGGGGGTTAACTGCCGAAAAACCTTTGGGAAGGGTCCGGGGAAACGGGGGCCCCAAATTTTTGAGACTGGGAAAACCTTCGGGCGCACTTTACCTCGAGGAGACCCAAACTTTGTCCCCTGGGGGAATTTTTGGGGCAGCCCTTTTTCCTTTATCCCTGGCCCTTTCATACGGGCAGCCCCCGGGAAGTGGGGAATTCCTTTCTCCTGCCAGACCGGGCCCCCTTAAATACCCCGAATTTGGTCTTTAAACACCCGGGCACATCCAATTAGTGGGCAGGGGTAGGGGGGGGGGTGGGGGACGGGGCCAAATGGGAACCTAAAAAAATTTGGGGAGACGCCGGGCTGCCTCCGAGACGCGTGGTTTTATGAAAATTGGGCCCCAAAGGGGAGAGTTTCGGCCCATTTGTCCTAAAGTCCAGAAAAAAATTGGGGCCCGCAGGTATTCCCCCAAAAATTTTGTTCCCCCCGGCCCCAAACCTGCCCATTGGATTGGGGGTGATTTGTTTGGACAAAAAAGTCTAGCTTGACTTGCAGGGGGAGCATATTTGCACACCAAAAATTCGGGAAACAAATTGGACACCCCCGGTGGGGAAAACAATGGGTAAAGGGAACCATGGAGTCGGAAAACAGGGTCGGAAAAAAATGTTTGGGCTAATTGTGGGGGGGACGGAGGCCAGGGAAAAGGTACGAAGGGGCCCATCTTTGAAAAAACCGGTCTTAACCCCCAGATAAACCAAATTTCCCGGGAGGGGGGCCGGGAAAGCTAAAGTAAATGAAATCCAGGGCTATGTGCGTCCGGGGGGATTTTCGGGGCCAGGGTTTTTGGAAATTGAAGGGGGACCTGCGGGCCCTGTGGCGGGGGAAACCGGGTGCTGAGCACATGTAAATCCCGGGAAGGGAGCGTGAAGTCCTTTAAATCCTGTGCCAGGGTCAGCCCAACCAGTAGTACCGTGAGATCAAAGCGTAGGGAACCCTTTGCTCCGGAATGACCAGCCCAAAAGAGAACAATGGCCCCATTCCAACCCTTCTTCCTGAGTGCCGGCAGACGAAAGTCTTTTCCAGTAGGGACGTTCTTTGGGGATCCCGCAGGAGCCACGTGAAAAACCAAATCCAGGCGTAGGGGGGGTGACGTTGCAGCCCGGGAAAACCCCCAAAAAGGATGCCGAAGGGAAAGGGACGGGGGCAGAACTGGAACCTTTATTTTCCCTTTTGTAGGCCCCCACCCGGGGAGTCACTGGGGCCCGGTTTATACTGGATGGGAAACATTTAAAGGGGCTCCCCACTAACCGACGAAAATCAGCAAAAAGGGTTTTTCCAGGCACCCAAAAGGCAAAGCGGGGACGGGGTACCAAAAAGGCATGGATAAAGTTCCTGGCTGACCCCGGGGTCCAGGAAGGGCCCGAAAATCCGGAACAAGAACCAAACGTCAGTCTTAACCTCCCTGGCATCATCAAAGTTTGGGGCGGGAAAAAAAACTGCACCTAGAGCCGCCTCTCCCCCGGGGAAACCCAGGTTTAGAGGTTTTCCGGACCTTAGGACGAACACCTTTTCCCTTTTTGGCGGGAAACTCCTCCTGCCCTTTTTTGAACCCGATATCGATGCGAGTGGGCCCGGGGAATTAATTAAATTTTGGAGGGCGGGGGGTCTTTTTGCTGCCCAAGCGTCATTTTAAACCGGGTTGGGCAGACCTTTTTGAAGGTGGGGCCGAGGGCCGGGGTTTGTTCCAAAAGGGCTCCGGAAAACCCCGGGTACGGAATTGAACCGCATAAATCCCCAAAAGGGACTTTACCCTGACGAAGGTCCCAAGGGGGGCGGACTCAGCCCAAAGGGAAACAAGGTCGGGTCCTCAAAAACGGTGCGGGAAATTCCCGGAGGAAGATCTGTGGCCCGCAGTCACAGGGTCGTTCCCCGTCCCAGAGGGGGGGTTTTTCCCCCCAAACCAGGGCCTTCCCGGGGGGGGGGTTAATAAAAAGGGGTCACCACGAAGGGCCACCTTTTGACCTCTCCGAGGGAAAATTTATCCGGCCCCTCAGGGTTTCCCCCTTTCATAGAGCACTGCGTAAAGAAACCCCGCAGAGCTTGGGATCCCCGGCCCAAAACGGGGGGTAGAGAGAGCCGAAGCTTGGGGTCCCACGGTGGCCAAAAAAAAAAAAAAAAAAAAAAAAAAAAGGAAAAAAAAAAAATGCGATGTAGTGGGGGCCCCGACGGAGACGGAGACTGCTGCGGGGATTTCGAAGGGGCTTTAAGTATCATGGGGGGAGAGCTGGGCCCAAAATGCTGTCCTTGTTTTTGCAAATTTTTTGCGTTTTGGGTGGGGGAACAACCTTTCCCTTTAAAATCCCGTGATGCTTGGCCCAAGGCACCTTGGGGGGATCCCTGGGTTGGGGTCTTACTTGTAACGGACTTGGGAGTGGATCCGCTGGGCCCCCCAGGCAAAGGTTTAAATTTAAACCACGCCAGGGGAAAAGGGGGAAACTTTAAATAGGCCCCCGGTTTTTACCAGAGCCCGCCCCCAAAAAAAATAAAAGGGGTGGAAATTGCTGCGGCTTTGAGGCTACCGGTCGTTACCCCCCACGGGGGAATTGCCTGGGGGGTGGCGGCCGAGGTGCAGCAAAGGTTTCAGGGAAGGTATGTCCGGGAAACGGAGTTTGTGGGCAGGGAGACCGCGGTCCCTAGGACCGGACCGCGGGGCAACCCCCTTACAGGGTCAGCCTTGTTAACCAAAAATTTGGGGATGAGGACGCCGGGACGTGAAAGACCCAAAAAGATGATGATGTAGCCGACCGAAAATTGGGAAACCGGGGGAGGCAAGGGGGTTTACATCACCCCCCCGGAAAGGGGGGGCGTCAGCTTGCGCGTTAGGCGGCGGGCACCAGCAAAGGGGGTTTTGGGGGCCGCGAAGGGAGCAGGATAGGGATAAATGTGAGGTCGGGGGCCAAGCGGCCCCCCGGGGTAAAAAACCCCCGCTTTGGGAGGGCCAAGAAAATAAACGGCACAGGGGCTCAAAGGGGCAGCAGCGGCAGTATTTTACTCAGTGCGGAGCGTTGGCGGTTTTAAAAACCTAACTCCGGGGGTTGGTTGGGAACAGTTCTTTTCCCAAAGGAAAACCCGGGGGAGCCGAATTTTGGGTATTTTGTAGAATCTGTAGGCAGGAAAATGAAGTGTGGCCAAAGGGAAACTAACATTGGGACCACGGCCCCGTGTCAACACATGCGCAACACCATCCGGTGGCTAGGGAGAAACGTGGCCCCAGATTTTTGTGGTCCCCTCCTGCCCCGGGAGCAACAGCAGCAGCAGCGCCCAGTGGCACACATGCCATTGCAGCCAGTCAAGGCTCCCCCACCTCTGCAAAAGGGAGCTGTTTCTCTTTGACCCTCATCTCCCGGTCCAGATGCCCTGCTTTCCCCGCTACTCATGGCGCCAGCAGTCGTTCAGCGAGGCGATTGCAAAGAGACAACAGTATGCGTCCAACCATCCTTAAGGTGCAGAAGCTGAACGTGCTCCTGTCCAAGTTGTTGGTACTGCAGTCCCTCCCTTTCCAAATCGTGCACTCTTTCACCGTTCAGAGAACCAATGGCTTGTGCCGAGCCGAGATGGAGAGTTCCAAAACCATAATTTCTTTTTCCCAAAAAAGGCAGTAACACCTTTTATAAATATGTAGAACAGAAGGTGGGCCAGTCCTTTAGCTTATCGGTTTGTTTCCAATGTGCAACGGCAGCGCGGACGTCTGGAGCTTTAACTACGGTCAGGGCCAGTAAAATGTCCTTTATGGCCCACTGGGTGAATGTGCTTCCGGCCCAGGCACATCAACAACTTGGACAGGAGACGCCGCGTTCTCCTCCACGTTGTCAAACTGCGGCTCCTGCGCCAATGTCCGCCGTCCTCCTCCTCCACCACCACCACCAAACCAGCCTCCACAAGTATTGCTCCATCATACCACATTTTTAGGGCACAGCAGTGTCACGCGGTTCTAAAACCTGCTTGCCTCGGCGAACGAAGTTCACACAGGGAGGAACTGCTCCACGTCATGCAGCAAGAAATCGATGTGTGGCTTTCTCCGTGCCAACTGCAAATCGGTACCATGGTGACGGACAATGGGAGAAAAATGGTGTTTGCGCTGCACCGAGGAGGGATTTGGTACATGCGCCCTGCAAAGGCGCACGTGTTCAATCTGGTTGTGAAAAGGTTCCTGAAGTCTTCCCCCCGAACTTCAGAAGATTTGAAACTGGGGCCAAAAAATTGTGCATGCACTTATCCATTT
>JAODAL010070463.1:0-15914 GCA_025379985.1 Phyllomedusa bahiana | reverse complement strand
AAAGACTTTAAAAAATGATGCAACCTAAGGGGACATAGGGTAATGCTAGTTATAAACTATTTTTTTTTGGTGAAAAATTTACGTTGACGCAAAAAAATTTTAAAACTTTCAAAATCGAAATTTTTTTTCCCAAATTTTCATGAAATTTGATATTTTTCAACAAACAAACAAGGATTGTATGGATAAAAAATTTCTTACTAACTTAAAGCACAATGTGTCATGAGAAAACAATCTCTGAATCACATGAATAGGTAAAAGTGTCAAAAAGTTATTCTCACATAAATTGACACGTCAGATTTCAAAAATAGGGCTGTGTCAGGAAGGTCAAAACAGGCTGGGTCCTTAAGGGGTTAATGGGTCAGATGTGACTTTAGGTGGCGCCAGAGTCCTAGCTTTCATCCCTAGAGCTTATTTGAATATTGTATTTTCCCATAGTGCAATGCAAGGCCTCCATACACCTTTATGGTGCTCTCCCCAAGGAGAAACCTTACCCCCTTAGAGATACATAAGTTACTTAATTTTATCCTAACCTGACTCCCTTGTTCTTATCTTACAGAGGCTGAAGCTGGTTTGCTCTCCACAGCCAGACTGGGGCCCGTTCTTGTCCAAACATCGTGGAGAACGTTACACGAATATGATTGACCCATTGGGCACCTCCTCACTTGGTCTGAAGCTTCCTCCTAAGGATATGGAGCTGGGGAACACAATGCTAGTACATTTTGTGTTGTACCTCTGTCGTACAGGCTCCGCACATTCCTCATCACAACCGTCTTTTTTTCCCTCCTTATCCTACGGTGCAGGGGGCCCCTTTGATAGACAGTAGGATCCCTTGTTGCTTTGTTTGTAGCCAACACCTAAACTGACCGCCTGGCACATTCGTTGCTTCTCTATAGTGTCCACAACCTTTTGTTTGACTGCCAATATCAGCAGTCCCTCTGATGATGATTGTCCAGCTGCAGTAAGTAATATTATTTCATAGAGGAAAACCAAGTAGTGGTTCCCGTCATATAAAAACCGTTTTTAAAATAGGGGTGTGAGCTGTTTCATTTTTTAAAGTGAGAATTTTCATTCATTCATCTTTTTCTATGAGCCCAAAGCGGGTTCTGGTCTGGCTATACCTCTGAATGTCTGTCGGTTTAGAGTTTCCGGGTTACGTTGTGTCCACAGTGGTAAACCAGAGTCAACCGGAGGCTTCTTGGAGACATTCATTATTATCTTGGTGGCTTCATCTGGTCGGCTTAGTATTTAAGACCATTCTCCCCAGCATGCCATTTTGTATGTAGGGTCAGGTCAATTGTTTATGCAAGGTTAAGTAGACCTAAGGGGGCAAACTGGAATGATTGATTTTGGGCAATTTAAAACTTACACCCCTATGGTGCTTCCCCAAGGAGAGATGTATCCTTTTTGAGCCACTTATTGCCTCCCCCCCAGCCAGCCGTATCACTCTGCTTGCACTGATGAGGGGCAAAACACTAAAACAGCGCAGTTGCAGATGAGTGATACTGGCTTGGTTAATACCCTTTTGCTTTCTCAAGACTCAGTGGGTCAAAAGCAAATGGGATTTGTTACATCCAACAGAGGGCGCTTGAGATTCTCAGCTCCTTTCTCATAATCCCTTTGGGGATATGCAGATGCTTAGTAGAGGGCAAAAAGGCAATTCAATCTCTAAACACCGTATGGTGATCTCCCCAAGGAGGATGTCCCCCTTTCTGAGCTACTCATTGCCACCCACCCGGGCCCTGTATCACTTGCTCTGCTTGATGAGGGGCAAAACACCAAAACAGCGCAGTATGCAGATGAGTGATACTGACTTGCTAATATCCTTTTGCTTTCTCAAGACTCAGTGGGTCAAAAGCAAATTGAGGATTTGTTACATCAACAGAGGGCGTTGAGATTCTCAGCTCCTTTCTCATAATGCATTGGATATGCAGATGCTTGTAGAGGGCAAAAGGCAATTAAAAACCCTCAAACAAAACATACGGTGCTCTCCTCAGGGAGAGATGTTCCCTTTCTGACCCACTCATTGCCTCCCACCAGCCAGCCAGTATCCTCTGCTCTGCAGGATGAGGGGCAAAACCCGAAACAGCGTGTATGCAGTGAGTGAAAACTGGCTTGGCTAATATCCTATGCTTTCTCAGACTCAGTGGGTAAAAAGCAAATTGAGGATTTGTTACATGCAATAGAGGACGCTTGAGCTTCTCAGCTCCTTTTCCATAATGCCTTGTGCGGTATGCAGTGCTTAGTAGAGGGCAAAAAGGCAATGTAAAACTTACACACCGTAGGGGTGCTCTCCAAAGAGAGATTTTCCCCTTTTGATGTTGGCTTTGGTCAACTTGACAACAGGGGTCAACAGATGAAGCCACTTAGACGAGTGGTGAAGGTTATGCAAAAGCTAACAGCTTCTTTTTAGCCATTTGTTCGAGTGGTAAAACATCTTCCAGGGCTTAAAACCAATCTGGTTGACTTTCATTTACTTCTACTTAACTGAAATGAGAAAACCACTGTGTCCACAAGTCCAAAAACTTCCAACAGCACAAAAATGACTTTCCATAAATTTGCTTGTGCCATGCAGTCAACGATCGGCCATACCTTTGGACCATGGACCTAACAAATGTCCATACAGTAGACTCTCTAAGCCCTATGGGCAACATGTATGCACGGGGCTGTGCCAGTATTCTGTTGTGCTTTCAGCCCAAAAACTGGCGCAGCTCTGTTCTTTAGATGTATGAGCAGGCGCTCTCCAAAATTAGGCCCATTATATGGCGCCCGCGGCACTTTGTAATGCGCCTGAGATCATGGGGCGTTCTGGGGGTGTCGCACCCATCTGTATTTTTCTACACATTTATGACTGTAGGACGGGAGAACTGGGCGCATTACTGCTGGTACAGCCAGACCCAGATACAAGGAGTCTACCTGAGCCTGAGTTGTCGTAGTGGAACTAGAAAGCGCCAAATCTATGACCCTCAGTAGAACAGGTCCATAGGTTCTGGCACATTCTACACTGCTTTAAAGCTGTTTAGAATTGGCCTCTTTGCGTCTGGATCATACATGTTGCCCTGTGTTTTTGGACTTGACTGACATAAAAAGTGTATCAATAGGTCACATTGTCTAAAAAGATCATGCATGAGGTCTACCATGAGTTTACCACGGTCCCCATACTTTGGCTAAATAGTCCTAGCATGGACACAACACATGTGCACAACTGATTTTCTTTCCCTTATGCTTTGGGACTTCATTGAATGGAAGGTGTCTGCTACATTTTACGGATTGTCCATGTTGGGCTTTTGAGGTTCGATATTAACTCCTCGGTGACACTTTGTGGGTCATACTTCTTGCCAATATAAATCATGGTTTTGCCTTTTGGTTGGTCTACTGATTGGTAA
This sequence comes from Phyllomedusa bahiana, assembly GCA_025379985.1. NCBI lineage: Eukaryota > Metazoa > Chordata > Amphibia > Anura > Hylidae > Phyllomedusa > Phyllomedusa bahiana. The sequence goes on along the minus strand of JAODAL010070463.1, from coordinate 12,531 downwards.
GGGGAATGGCTCTGAAATGCCTAAGTGAACAAAATTAGAGAATCAATGTCTTTGTTTAGAGATATTTTGGAATTCCCTATGTTTTCCAAATCTTTTACTGTTCATTCCTTCCTACTGTATATTCATTTGCTAAATATTAATTTTTTGGTTTCTTCCTATCTTTCCTCTTTGCAGGGTCTATCCTGTTTACTATGCAAAGTAAAGCAGCCCGTTCACCTTTAACAAAGCCATCAAATAATAGTCACGGTTGCAATTTGGACATTTAGTTGATTCCACAAATGGCAGATTTATGGATTTGTTACAAGTCTTATTCGACTAAATCCCTTATATAGCTGCTTATATATAATTGCATGACAATGAATATAAACTCCCATTAAATTACCCTAGTAGGGTATGTTGAAATAGTAGACAGAAACCCCTTATTGGGACTTAACAGTATTAAGCAACACTGTTAACTCCATAAAATACAAATTATTTCTCTGGAGCACTTTCAATGTCTATAGAACTCAGTGGAAGCCCATTGAAAACTAATGGACATCCAATAAAACCAATGGATACCCTTTGAAACCAATGAACATCCAACAAAACCAATGGATACCCATTGAAACCAATGGACATCTGATAAAACCAATGGATGTCCATTAAAAACCAATGGACATTCAATAAAATCAATTAATTCCCATTCAAAAATCAGTGGGTGTCTAATAAAACAAATGGATGCCCATTGAAACCAATGGATATTGAATAAAACCTGTAGACATCCAATAAAACCAATGGATGACCATTAAAACCAATGGATGTTCAATAAAACTCATGGATGTCCAGTAAAACTAATTGATTAATATTTACACCAAATAACATCCAATAAAACTAATAAATGCCCATTAAAAATCAGTGGGTGTGGAATTAAAATTAATGGCTGCCCATTTAAACCAATGGACGGTCTATAAAACCCATAGACATCCAATGGATGCCCATTGAAACCAATGGATGTTCTATAAAACCCATAGACATCCAATAAAACCAATGGATGCCCAATGAAACCAATGCATGTTCAGTAAAACCCATAGACATCCAATAAAACCAATGGATGCCTATTGAAACCATTGGATATTGCATAAAACCTGTAGGCATCCAATAAAACCAAAGGATGACCATTGACACCAATAGATGTTCAATAAAACTCGTGGATGCCCAGTAAAACAAATTGATTAAGATGGATACCAAATAACATCCAATAAAACTAATGAATGCCCATTAAAAATCAGTGGGTGTCCAATGAAAATAAATGGCTGCCCATTTAAACCAATTGATGTTTAATAAAACCCATAGACATCAAACAAAATCAAATGATGCCTATTTAAACCAATGGATGTTCTATAAAACCCATAGGCATCCAACAAAAACAATGGATGCCCATTTAATCTAATGGATGTTCTATAAAACCCATAGACATCCAATAAAACCAATGGATGCCCATTTAAACCAATGGATGTTCAATAAAACCCATAGACATCCAAGAAAACCAATGGATGCTCATTTAAACCAATGGATGTTCAATGAAAATAATAGCTGCCCATAGAAACCAAAGGATGTCCAATAAAACCCATGGGTGTCCAATGAAACCAATGGATGCCCTTAAAATCCATGGATGTCAAATAAAACCCATGGGCATGCATTAAAACCAACAGATGCCCACTAAAACCAGTGAATGTGCAATAAACCCCTTGGACATTCAATAAAACAAATTAAACCCGATGGTCTCCCAGTAAAACCAATGACTGTCAGCTAAAACCAATAGATGTCCAATCAACTAATGGAGACCCAATAAACCAGTGGACCAGTGATTACCCTACACAATGTACAAAGGTTAATCTTCCCTGCAGCAGCACAGATAGTTTGCAGTGGACAACCATTCTCACGTCTCTTGATTTGCCAAGTGATAATCCTTTGTCTTCCATGAGATGGTTCAGAATCTCCTGAGCCACACGGCACATTCACGCCTTCTCCACATCGCCACCAATTTACTGTTGTCTTGCCTTTTACCCCATACAATTATTTTCCTCCATTTCCTGACCCCTTCCCCAGAAGCCATTATATAATTTGTGCCTAATTTTCTATAGTTGCTCCAATATGTAGACCTAGTGGTAGATCCCGTTCTTTGGTGTGGTGTTTAGTATCGACCTTCCCTCCCTCGCCCCTTTCTGTCGTCTTTATATAATATTATATTCTTAGTGTTATTTAGTGAAAAAAACAGTAGCAGCCAGCTCTGTCTATATATTATATATATAGTTATATTAATGTTTATGGACATCTTTCTCCTATACCAAGCCATATGTGTGTGTGTGTAAATAGTGTCTTAACCTATACAGATGACTTTTGGATTGAGGGCAGTGTTTCAAGTGGCTCTTCTTAAATTTGCTTAATATCTAGAGGCAGATAATGGCATCTATAACAGAAATGGGATAACGTGATGGTTGGACTCAAAGTCAATGGAATTGAATCCCAATGAAAACAGCCAAAAATTATTTCCGAGAAGACTGTGGCCATAGAAGATTCTAAGCAAAGGGCAAATATTTGTGGAAGGAAAGAGGACACCCATTGGGAAATCAAAGAGGGTGCCCATTGAGAAAGCAAAGAGGGTGCCTATTGGGAAAGCAAAGAGGGCGCTCATTGGGAAAGCAAAGAAAGCACCCATTGGGAAAGCAAAGAGGGTGCCCATTGGGAAAGCAAAGAGGGTGCCCATTGGGAAAGCAAAGAAGACGCTCGTTGGGAAAGCAAAGAGGGCGCCCACTGAGAAAGTAAAAAGGATGCCCATTGGGAGCTACCAACTAATTGGTATATCATACACACCTATTCTCTGATATATGGGGAGTGACCCCAAAATCATTGATATATAACTAGACCCAATAATCATTCTTATATTGGCAGTGACCCCAACTCATTGATATATAACGCACACCTATTCACTGATATATGAAAAGAGACCGACCCCCAATTCACTGATATATTACCAGATCCATTAATCATTGATATATGGGAAGTGGCCCCTAACTCATTGATATATAACTTGTCCCTTAATCCTGACTGCAACTGCAGCCTTATATATTGATCTTTGCAATGGGCCCCCTCTTTCCTGTATCTAATCATTGATATATAATACATCCCTATTAATTGTTATATGGGAACTGACTGTCCCAGGTCATTGATATGTACAGTAATTAATCCCTATTCATTGATATATAAGAAGAGACTGACCCCCAACTATTTAATATATAATAGATCCCTGTGCATTGTTACATGGAAAGTGACTCCAACTCATTTATTTATAAAGACCTCTATGCAGTGATATATGCATAGACCAATTAATCACTGATATATGGGAAGTGACCCCTCCAACTTACTGATATATAAAGACCCCTATGCATTGATAAATGGAAAGCGACCCCCAACTAACTGATATACAACCAAACCCATTAATCATTGATATATTGGGAATAACCCCCAACTCATTGATGTAAAACAGATCCCTATTCATTGATATATGGGAAGTGACCCCAAAGTTAATGATATATAATACACCCCTATTCATTGATATATGACAAGAGACTGACCCCCAACTCACTGATCTATAATAGGTTCCTAATAATTTATATATGGTAAGTAACTTCCAACTCATTGACATATAAAGACCCCTATTCATTGATATATGACCAGAGACCGACCCCTAACTGACTGATATATAATAGATCCCTATTCACTGATATATGGGAAGTGACCCCAACTCATTGATATATAATAGATACCTATTCACTGATATATGGGAAGTGACCCCCAACTCATTGATATATAATAGACCCTTTGCATTTGATATATGGGGAAGTGACCTCCAACTAATTGATATATAATAGATCCCTATTCATTGATATATAGGAGGTGACCCCCACTCATTGATATATAACTTGTCCTTTAGTCCTGACTGTCAGTGTTGAGCTTTGCTATGGGCCCCCTCTTTCCTGGGTCTAGTCCATGTTGTGTGCAGTGATGCGAGGCTCTGCAGCTGCCCCCCCCCCCCCCCCACTTCTGATGTAGATGCCTTATCTGTGCAGCGTGCCAGTGATATGAGTGTATTATGTGATTACATAGTGAACACTGCACCTTTGTACATATGATTGTATCGGCCTCCATGCTTCTGCTCCTGCCTCTTATGCGCTGGAGGTTGTGGGAACGTTCCGCTTTCATCACTTGCACTTGGTGACAGGACTGTTTCTGCAAAAAATCAACACGAGATGTCACCTGTCCATATTTAATGAGCTCCAGATACTGATGGAAAACACAACCTCCTCCTCTGTCTGCTCAGTACATGTGATCAGATGCAAGAGACTGAGGATGAAAGGACCCGTTCCATGGCTGGGAGCATGCACTACGGTATATGGGTTGCACTTGATCATGAACTTGGCCTCATTTTGTGTCTCTGTTAATGTATGGTAAATTTTCATTCAACAGAAATGTAGATCATGTCACCTACTCATCTATGTCAAGCTAGAGATAGCAGAGCTGCCCTGGACATTTAAAAGAGAGTATTCTTTATCTGTGATTTTACACAGGACTGTAGGTAAACCTATAATGTTCAGCTTTAAACACTGTTTGGTATCATTGTAATTCTGAGTTACAAACTGTATTATACTTCAGAGCTACGATCACTATTCTGCTGGTGCAGTCACTGTACATACATTACTTATCCTGTACTGATCCTGAGTTACATCCTGTATTATCCTCCAGAGCTGTGCTCACTATTTGTGGTGCAGTCACTGTACATACATTACTTATCCTTTTGTTAACTGTATACCTGAGTTTACATTCCTGGTGTATGTATCATCACAGTTTTACTCACTCACTATTCTACTGGTGCAGTCACTGTGTACATACATTACTTATCCTGTACTATACTCCAGAGCTGCACTCACTATTCTGCTGGTGCAGTCACTGTGTACATACATTACTTATCCTGTACTGATCCTGAGTTACATCCTGTATTATCCTCCAGAGCTGCGCTCACTATTCTGCTGGTGCAGTCACTGTACAATAATACAGTATGTAACTCAGGATCAGTACAGGATAAGTAATGTATGTACACAGGGACTGCACCAGCAGAATAGTGAGTGCAGCTCTGGAGCATAATACAGGATGTAACTCAGATTTAGTACACCATACATATACAATCTGGTATCATAGAGTGACCTGCAGTCCCATGTAACACACAAATATTGCATTGTGATATGACAGCCAACTGTTCAGCTCAGCTCTGCTCCATCTGTGTGAATAGTGACCTGAGGTGCAGCAGAAAATGTGGTGGTCCCCACAGGTCACAGTGATTTAATGTAACAAGTCTATGTCTTAAAGTCTTCCCTTCGCTCAGTACGAGTAAAATGATATTTTCAAAGGCAATATTAAGGTATAGAGTCTATATACAGAGCATATATCAGATGTGTAGAATACATATTACTATATTCAGATGGCTCATATATATATATATATGTAAATTTGGTTTATCGCTATATATCTATATACTTTATTTTCATACCTGTTCCTGTTGCATGAGCTTCATGTCTGTGCTCCTTTTCTATGTGAACCTTGTCTAATCTGTCAATTATAATCTATTATCTGTTCTATCATTTAGCTCTGTTCGTCCAGATTACCTGGCTAAATTCATGGGATATTCTGCTAATTGGCCCTAAAGAGACAAAACCGAGGGAGGGTTTTGCCTGGGAATCCTATGCATTGGGATTGATTACATTTCTACAGGGGTCGTCTATAGGGAGTCCTGGCTGCTGAACCCCCATGATCAGCCGCATAGATAGAGGTTTGCTATTGGGGCCCAATGAATGAATCTGTAGCAGTGTCCTCATGTGCCATAGATACTGGTATATTCCTCTATGACAGAGGGCCCACCCAGGGCCATCTTTTCCATTGGGCACACTAGGCAGTTGCCCAAGGGCCCCACAACTATAGGGGCCCCAGGTGGACCATCTACGTCCCAGGAATACAAGAACCATACCCTGGATCCCTTAGTTGGCTTTGCTTATATAATTGTGTGATTTAAGGACACAGTTAAAAACCATGGTGGAGAAGGGAGCCAAAGGCTCCCTGCTCTGCCAAATAGTCTTGTAGGCTGCAGGCTGCCCGTGTCCAGATATAAATGGCGTGATAAAATGAGAGTGCTTGGGTTTGGCTAGAGGCACAGCCTAGTGTGATGTCATGTATTTGGGCAGGGCCCAGTGCAGTGCTATGCCCGGGAGACTATAATGCTAAAAAGACGGCTCTGGGCCCACCTCAGACTGCTACCTATTAGCTCCACTCCATGTAATATGTGCTCTGTGGATCTCTTCCCCACTCTTTGACGTCCATATGCACTAATAGAGCTAAGGTTACACAGTTAAAATTACACCCTTTCTACCAGAGGCGTAACTTCAAGCTCTTGGGCCCTTGTGCAAAAAGTAAAATGGGGCCCCCAGGTTACCATGTGCCATTTATAACACTGGTGTCTGCTTATGAGGCAGGAGGGCTTTTGGGGCCCCCTCAGGCTGTAGGGCCCGGTAGCAACTGCTACCTTTGAACCCCTATAGCTACACCCCTGCTTTCTACCCTTTTAATTGTAGTTGGGTCCTTGCAATGCAGATATAGGTCGTACAATACTGGAGTAGGGAGTGACCTACCTGGTGCCAGATGTAGGTGTGCCTGCTTATGCCGTGCCATTGACATTACAAGAGTGAAGTCTTAGAAGTGTTGGGCACAACCTGGCACTATTTATTGGGTGGGGGGGGTAGCTATTGGAATGAGGGCACCTTAAGCAGCTGCAGGTTGACTCTTGGGGGTAGCAGCTCAATGGCTATAGATAGGAAATAGACTAGGAAGCTTTTCCATTAATAATCAGCAGCCACATCCTCAGCAGCTGGAGTAGGGGCTATGAGTTTGGGGGCAGCACAGTGCGAACAATGCTCTGAGTCTGGGCAAAGCTTCATTACAGAGGCAAATAGTGAAATGGGGCCCCCGAGCTACCATGTGCCATTTACAATGCTGTGGCAGGAGGACCTGTGGGGCCTCCTTGGGCTGCAGAGCCCAGTAGAGACTGCTAGCTCTGCATCCCCTATAGCTATACTTCTGCTTCATTATGAATTTTACTTTACTCCCAGTGGGAAGATCCTGCTCTGGGGCAATTGGAGAAGCTTTCTTGTAGTGATGCAGCTCTCATTATATGACCTTTTATGGTTCTGATTGGAAATTAATGCAGTGATCTATTCAAAATATCTGTATTCTCCATTTGGGTGTCAATGAAGCCCCCATCTTTGCACATAGGACAAGGGCGGGGGAACTGCAGTATTTTTTGTGTAGATCAAAGACAATGGGCGACATGTATGAACGGGGTTGCGCCAGAAGTTTGGCGTCTTTTCAACCCGAAATCTAGCACAGCCCCACTCGCTCTATTTTTCAACAGGCGCACTCCATTATCAATTGAATTATACGGTGCCCGTGGCACTTTGTAATGTGCCTGATTTCGGGGGGCGTGCATGCTACACATTTATAGCTTCAGTATTGCAAATCCAGGCGCATTACGGCTGGAACAGGTAGAGCACTTTAAAAGTGGTTTACTTGATCCAGAAGTGTCGTTTTGTAGCTAGAAAGCACTAAATCTATGACCCGCAGTAGAACAGGTTCATAGATTCAGGCGCATTCTACGCTACTAATGCGCGCAAAAAAAATGGCGCCTGGGCACCAAAATACATACATGTCGCCCAAAGTATCTCCAGACAAGGACAAAACACCAATGACGTTAGTGATACTCCCCGGGCACTTAAAAGCAGGAGTCAGGACTACAGGGGACTATATCATGTAGCCTCCCTCCACTACAATAAAGAACCAGCCAAATTTCAGCCCTTTACTGGCCCTTTTATTGGGAGCAATCATCCCATCTGCTCTTATATAAATTGTCTTGTCCCGATGACAGGTTTCCTTTAATTGAGACCAGAATGGGGCTTTGTTGATGATGGTGTATGTTGTTGAAGCTACTTAAAGGGGTTGTCTCACTACATTGATTCATAATGTTTTCTTGGTTTCATTTTGAATTTAGGGGCGTGTTTTCTGGCTTCTACTGGGCTGCAGGTCTGTAGCTATAGCAACCAGTGCTGGCAACCTAACAGGAGAGATCACACAGGTCTGTAGCTATAGCAACCAGCGCTGTCAGCCTATAAGTAGAGATCAAACAGGTCTACAGCTATAGAGACCAGTGCTGTCAGCCTTTCATTAGAGATCAAACAGGTCTGTAGCTATAGCGACTAGCACTGGCAGCCTATCAGGGGAGATCAAACAGGTCTATAGCTATAGTGCCCAGTTCTGTCAGCCTTTCAGGAGAGATCAAACAGGTCTGTAGCTATAGCGACCAGCACTGGCAGTCTATCAGAAGAGAGTGAACAGATCTGTAGCTATAGCAACCAGCACTAGCAGCCTATCAGGAGTGATTGATCAGGTCTGTAGCTATAGCGACCAGTACTGGCAGCCTATCAGGAGAGATTGAACAGGTCTGTAGCTATAGCGACCAGTACTGGCAGCCTATCAGGAGAGAGTGAACAGGTCTGTAGCTATAGCGACCAGTGCTGGCAGCCTATCATGAGAGATCAAACAGGTCTGTAGCTATAGCAACCAGTGCTGGCAGCCTATCAGGAGAGATCGAACAGGTTTGTAGCTATAGCAACCAGTGCTGCCAGCCTATCAAGAGAGATCAAACAGGTCTGTATCTATAGCAACCAGCGCTGGCAGCCTCTCAGAAGAGACCAAACAGGTCTGTAGCTATAGTGACCTGAGGAGCTGATGCAGCCCATACAAGAGGGGATATCTAGGAATAGATAGGACACTGGTAATGGACAGATAGTGCAAAGTGACTTGTTTTTGTAAGATCTTTAACATAAAAAGCAGCAATCCATGTAGCGAGACAACCCCTTTAAGACTCAATGGTTTGCTATTTTTATGTTTGCCTTTAGTAACCTAAAACTTTCTTTGAAAATCCCCCGCCCTTCCAAAACAGGACATGTGTTTTAGAGCCCTATATAACCATGAATGCATTGCAACCTTATTACTGCTGAGTTTCTACTAATGCTAAAAAATAAGAAAGGAATGGACATTGGCCGACCCCTCCACTCTCTGGCTCCTGCACATGCTCAGTAGATTCAGCAGAGCTTGCTGGGACATGTAGTGCCCGTTATATTTGATACAGCAAAGCGCTTGCAACACTGAAAATTCAGCCTAATTGCCTCTAAAAAGTTCTTTTCATTAGCTTTTTCTTCACCAAATGTTCCCTTTAAGATTGCATTGATTATGTCATTAGCCCCTATGAATAGAAAGACACAGTAACAGCTACACATTTACCTCTGCTCTGCAGTAGCCGCACCTGGAGTGTCTGCAGGTGGATTAAGCTTTCGCCCGCTTCTCTTTTCACATTCACTTAGTGATTATTCACAGAGCACTGGGTGCAGGGACAGATATTAAATTAAAACTTGAATATTTCCTACCACGCTTTTTTTTTTTTTTCTCGCCCGCCTGTAATTTTCCTAAGAGAGGTCGAGAATTTCTCCTTAATTACGGCCCGATCGCGGCTGTGATTGATCACCTTACGCTCGGTGTCGCCGGAGGTAAATGCATTGGTTGTATAAGGACAAATACATTCCCTGCACCGAGGGCAGCGGTTACATTATGTGAAACGCTGCAGCTCCGCAATGTCATTTCTATCGATCGCTCAGTTCATTATAGTCCCAGCAACATCATCGTCCCCGGTTCTGTAGGTTCAGGCTCAGTCGCTTCTTTGATGTGGAAAGACAAATATTTTGTATCAAGTTGATAATCTGTAACGATGTAAATGCAAGTCATGTCCTCTTCTCTGGAGGAACGGAATACAATGTATCTGTAGTGACCCCTATCCCAGAAAATATTATAGGGACATCAGGGTACCTATAGGAAATCACAGATACCCTGAAAATGTCACCTTTATTAAGTGTATGCAGGGCTGTAGCTATAGGGGGTGCAGAGGTAGCAGTCGCTACTGGGCCCTGCAGCCTGAGGGGACCAAAAGCCCTCCTGCCACATAAGGAGATACCAGCATTGTAAGTGGCACATGGCAGCTGGGAGGCCTCATTTCACTTTTTGTATTAGGACCCAGGAGCTTTAAATGGGTTGTCTCACTACAGGGATCGCTGCTTTTTATGTTAAAGATCGTGCAAAAACAAGTCACTGTGCAATATGTGTACATTACCAGTGTCCTACCTATTCCTAGATATCCCCTCTTGTATGGGCTGCATCAGCTCCTCAGGTTGCTATAGCTACAGACCTGCTCCATCTTTGCTGATAGGCTGCAAGTACTAGTTGCTATAGTTACAGACCTGTTCGATCTCTCCTGCTAGGCTGCTAGCACTGGTTGCTATAGCTACAGACCTGTTCCATGTCTCCTGATAGGCTGCCAGCGCTAGTTGCTATAGCTACAGACCTTTTCTTTCTCTCCTGATAGGCTGCCAGCACTGGTTGCTATAGCTACAGACCTGTTCTATCTCTCCTGATAGGCTGCCAGCTCTGGTTGCTATAGCTACAGACCTGTTCTATCTCTCCTGATAGGCTGCCAGCACTGGTTGCTATAGCTACAGATCTGTTCTATCTCTCCTGATAGGCTGCCAGCACTGGTTGCTATAGCTACAGACCTGTTCTATCTCTCCTGATAGGCTGCCAGCACTGGTTGCTATAGCTACAGATCTTTTCGATCTCTCCTGATAGGCTGCCAGCACTGGTTGCTATAGCTACAGACCTGGCTTCTGCTGCAGCCTAGTGGAAGTCAGTAAACACGCCCCTGAATTCAAAATGAAACCAAGAAAACAGGACTGTGGTGAGATGAATCAATATAGTGAGATAACCCCTTTAAATTACGCCTCTGTGTATGCAACAATTGATAAAAGTCTTTCAGCTCATCCGAATCATACGTGCATTTCTTTCCACTGGATGAAGCACAGCTGAGTTGAGCTAGTCTCTGAGATCTCCTGTACACGTATAAGAGCATAGCCAGCTTCCAACCAGGGAGAGATGTATTCCTTCTTTAAAAATCCAATAAGGACTGCGTTCCGAAACGCGTTAGCGTGGTGGATACCATGTGTGTCTAATTTAGTTCTGCACTTTATTAAGTGTAGACGTATAAAAGGGGTACACAGCTGCTTACTAAATTATGTTGCCGTAGGCATGGGCTTTACTCCTAATCGCTGCCCCTTTAAATTCTGCTGCCTCGGGCCTGGGCTTCAGTCCTATTTGCTGCCTCTTTAAATTGTGCCGCCTTAGGCATGGGCTTCAGTCCTACTCACCGCCCCTTTAAATTCTCCTGCCTCAGGCATGGTCCTCAGTCCTAATCGCTGCCCCTTTAAATTCTCCTGCCTCAGGTATGGTCCTCAGTCCTAATCACTGCCCCTTTAAAAATTTTCCTGCCTCAAGGCACTGGTCCTCAGTCCTAATCACTGCCCTTTAAATTCTCCTGCCTCAGGCATGGTCCTCAGTCCTAATCACTGCCCCTTTAAATTCTCCTGCCTCAGGCATGGTCCTCAGTCCTAATCACTGCCCCTTTAAATTCTCCTTCCTCAGGCATGGTCCTCAGTCCTAATCACTGCCCCTTTAAATTCTCCTGCCTCAGGCATGGTCCTCAGTCCTAATCACTATCCCTTTAAATTCTCCTGTCTCAGGCATGGGCTTCAGTCTTAATCACTGCCCCTTTAAATTTTCCTGCCTCAGGCATGGGCTTCAGTCCTAATCACTGCCCCTTTAAATTTTCCTGTCTCAGGCATGGGCTTCAGTCCTAATCACTGCCCCTTTAAATTGTTCTGTCTCAGGCATGGGCTTCAGTCCTAATCACTGCCCCTTTAAATTTTCCTGCCTCAGGCATGGGCTTCAGTCCTAATCACTGCCCCTTTAAACTCTCCTACCTTAGGCATGAGCTTCAGTCCTAATCACTGGCCCTTTAAATTCTGCCGCCTCAGGCATAGGCTTCAGTCCCAATCACTGCCCCTTTAAATTCTCCTGCCCCAGGCATGGGCCTCAGTCCTAATTAGTGTACTACTTAAAAATGGACTAATTAAAGTTCATAAACTGTAACAAGTTACTATTAATATAATCTATATGATCCAGAGAACAAACAATTATAAAATGCATTACAGCACAGTGCAGTGAAGTAAGCCCTAGGGAGCGCTAACATTACAGTTGCTGTAATGCCCAAAGAGGTCCTAAGAGCCACATACAAAGTCTGCAGCTCTCTAAATAACAAGTGCACAGCAGCAGTATTAAGACACATGAGCATTTGTAAATGATTTCAACTAAAATTGTTATTTTTCCGGCTCTAGCAGAGTGTGCTAATATTTACTTGTAAGACAACCCATTTAGATATAGTCTACACTTCACATAAGAGAAACCCATTTAGATGAAGACTCAAAATATATGAATTCTTTCCCTTAAAAAAAA
>JAODAL010070462.1:0-15915 GCA_025379985.1 Phyllomedusa bahiana | reverse complement strand
AAAATGATATCACAAGGGGGCTAATTCGCCCTTTTTGGAAGGTAGAAATCCCTGAAAGGGGCCCACGGGCCCTGCACTACTGTTATGGAAGGGGATTTTAACTGAAAAGTGGGCCAAGGCTGCACTAGGGTTAGGGAAGGCAAAAATTTAAACTGAAAAGGTGGGCCCCTCAGGCTGAAATATTGTCTAGGGAAAAGGCGGGAAACAAAATAAAAGGTGGCCCAAACGGCGGAATACTGTTATGGAAGGCAAAAAAATACTGAAAAGTGGCCCGGGCTGCCACAAAATGTTATGGAAGGCAAAAATTACTGAAGGGGGGCCAACGGGGCTGAAATATTTGTCATGGAAGGCAAAAAAATACTGAAATTTGGCCACGGCTGCATATCGTCTAGGGGAACCCCCCCAAAAAAATACTTGTAAAAGGGGTCCCCCATCCAATAAGGGGGAAAAAATGGCCCCCTGCCTACTTTTTGGGAAAGGCGGGGAAAATACTAAAAAGTGGCCACGGGTTTGCAATATTTTTAGGGAAAGGGCAAAAATGAAATGGCCACCAGGATGCCCACTATGTTTTTGGGGGAAGGCAGAAAAATTCCCCTTGAAAGGGGGGCCCAAAAGGGGCCTGCTCCTACTGTCTAGGGAAAGGGCCCAAAAATACTGAAAGTGGCCCAAAAGGGCGCTACTGTTCTATGGGAAAGGCCAAGAAAAATTGAAAAGTGGCCAAAGGTCTACTCTATGTTTTTGGGGGAAGGCAAAAATAAAAAATTTTGGGCCCCCGGGCCTGCACTTCTTTTAAAGGGAAAAGGCGGGAAATACTGAAAAGGGGCCCAAAGGCTGAAAACAAACTGTCTATGGAAGGCAGAAATACTAAAGGGGGCCAAAAGGGCCCTGCAACTACTGCTATGGAAGGGCAGAAATTTGAAAGGGGCCCCCCAGGTTGCCCCCCTGTTTTAGGAAGGCATTAATTTAATGCAGGGGCCCCGGGCTTTTTATGGTTTTGGAAAGGGCCCAAAATTTTTATGAAAATCCCCACAGGCTGCATACTGTCTTTTGGAAGGAGAAAAAATTTTAAAAAGGGGCCAAGGGGGCACTTTGGTTTTAATGGGGCGGAAATATTTGAAGGGGGCCACAGGCTGCAACGGGTCTAGGGAAGGGGGAAAATACTGAAAGGGGCCCAAAAGGCTGCCTACTGTCTATGGAAGGCAGAAAAAACTGAAAGGGGCCCAAGGGCGAAATACTGCCCTAAGGGAAAATTTAAGGCCAAGGGCCCGAAATTCAAAATTAGTGAAAACGTGGTCCACAAGGTGCAATTTAACTTTTTTCTTTTGGAAGGTTGGGAAATACTGAAAGTGGCCAAAAAGGTGCCTCTTTTCTAGGGGGAAGGTAGAAATACTGAAAGTGGCCACAGGTTCCCAAATACTGTCTATGGAAAGGGCAGAAATTTTACTGAAATTTTTGGCCCACGGGCCCGCACTATGCCCCTTTTTGGAATGGCAAAAAATTCCCTGAAATTGGCCCCACAGGGCTCCCAATTTACTTGTTATGGAAGGCAAAAAAAAATTTTTGAAAGTGGCCAAAGGTTGCACTACTTTTAAAATGGGAAGGCAGAAATACTGAAGTGGCCAAAGGCTGAAACTATGTTTTAGGGGAAGGAAAATACTGAAAGGGGCCCCACAGGCTGCATACTGCCCTATGGAAGGCAAAAACAGAAATACTGAAAGTGGCCACGGGGCTGAAATTTACGGGGTTTTAGGGGGGGAAAAGGCCCAGAAATACTGAAAGTGGCCACAGGCTGCACTACTGTCTATGGAAGGCAGAAATACTGAAAGTGGCCACAGGCTGCACTACTGTCTATGGAAGGCAGAAATACTGAAAGTGGCCACAGGCTGCACTACTGTCTATGGAAGGTGGAGCAGAAAACATGAAAGGTGGCCACAGTCTTTTGCACTACTATCCTATGGAAGAGCAGAAATACTGACAAGTGTCCACAATACTGCACAAACTATCTATGAGAAAGGGCAATAATACTGATAAGTGAACACTAGGCTGCACTACTGTCTATGGAAGGCAGAAATACTGATAGTGGCCACAGGCTGCACTACTGTCTATGGAAGGCAGAAATACTGAAAGTGGCCACAGGCTGCACTACTGTCTATGGAAGGCAGAAATACTGATAGTGGCCACAGGCTGCACTACTGTCTATGGAAGGTAGAAATACAGACAGATTCCATCAGGCTGCACATACCTGGTCTATGGATAATAGCATAAAACCTGACAGTTGAGCACAGGTCTGCACTACTGTCGATGGAAAAGGCAGTAGAAACTGATAGTCGGTCCAAAGGCATGCACTACTGAGAGTCTATGGAAGGCAGAAATAAACTGAAAGTGGCCACATGCTGTTACTACTTGTCTATGTGAAAGGCAAAAATAAACTAGAAATGGCCCACAGGCTGCACTACTGTCTGGATGGAAGGCCATAAAATACTGACAGTTACCACAGGCTCTGCTACTACTGTCTATGACGAACGGCATAAAAACTGACAGTTGATCACAGGCTGAGCACGCTGACTATGGAAGGCAAGAAATACAGACAGTGAAGCACAGGCTGCACTGCAGTCTAATGGAAGGCAGACAAATCCTGACAGTGAGCACAGGCTGCACTGCTGTCTATGGAAGGCAGAAATACTGAACAAGTGAGCAGCGAGGCTGCACTGCTGTCCCTATGGACAGGCTAGAAATACAGGACAGTGATCACAGCCGGCACTACTGTCTATGGAAGCAGAAATACTGACAGTGCCCAGCAGGCAGCGCCACTACTGTCTATGCGAGGCAGGAATACTGATAGTGGCCAAGTCTTGCTACTGTTTGTCTCAGGGAGGCAGCATCACATAACAGCTGAACACAGGCTACACGTCTGTCTATTATGGGAGTGTCCAGGAAACATTAACCACAGTGACGCACAGACTGCATTGCGTCTGATGGCGGAGTGCAGGAAGACATTAACAGTGAACTACAGCTGCATTGCTTGCATGGGATGACAGAAATAACATTAACAGTTGACCAAGGTCTTGCATTGCTTGTCCTAAGGAGTTCAGAAGAACTATTAACAGTGACCAAATACTGCACTTTAGTCTATGGAAAGCCAAAATACTGAGAGTAACCACAGGCTGCATTATTGTCTATGGAGAAATGGAAATACTTGACAGATTGCCACTAGATGACCACTGGCAGACTAAAACAAAGTTTTTATTTTTATTAGCCTGCTTTAGTAAAAATAAAAAACTATTTACAACTAAAAAAAACCAGCTCAAACAGTAACAAAAACATCACTGCTGCCATAATTGGTGTGTAGTGTACAGGGTGGATGAAAGATGTTGAGGTCAAAGGGTTCCCACTGTGACTCTAGTCAGTGCCAAGAGGCCCAATCAAGTTTGTAGGACCACCCCTGTGATTATAAGCACATTGAAAAGTTGGACAAAGTGAGCTACATCTGCACAACCAAACTAGATGACAATTTATGTGTAAAGGGGTCGTCTCACTACAAAAAAAAAGTGATTGCTGTCTTTTTATGTTTTAAAGAGATCCTTGCAAAAGAAGAACAAGTCACTCTTTGCAAATCTGTGTCCATTAACAGTGTCCTACCTCTTCCTAAGATATCCCCTCTTGTCTGGGCTGCATCAGCTCCTCAGTTGGCTATTAAATCTACAGACCTGTTTGAGTCATCTCCTGATAGGCTGCCAGAAACGCTGGTTGCCAATAGCTACAGATCCTGTTCTATCTCTCCTGATAGGCTGCCAGCACTGGTTCTATATGCAACAGACACCTTTTCGTGATCTTCCCTGATAGGCCTGCCAGCTCTGATCGTTTATATCTACAAACCTGTTCAATCTCTCCTGATAGAGCTGCACAATGCTGGTTGCATATAGCTACAGACCTGTTCAATCTCTCTGATATAGCCTGTCGCAGCTCATATGCAATTAATAGATACAGTATCCAGATATTGATCACGTCCTTGAACCACTGTCCCTCAGCTGGTATGCGTGATAGCTACAAGACCTATTCAGATCCTCTCCTGATAGGCTGCCAGGCGGACTTGGTTAACTAATAAACAGCTACCACCTTTTTCGAATCTCTCCGAAAAAGGCTGCGAGCTACTGGTGTTCTATATTTACAGACCTGTTTGATCTCTCACTGATTTGGCTCCAGCACTGGTTTGCTATTAGCTGAAAGACCTGTTTGACATCCTGATAGGCTTCCACGCATCAGGTTGCCTAAAGGAAAGCACATGACCTGGTTTCGATTCTCTCATGATAGGGCTGCCACACTGGTTCTATAGCAACATAGCCTATTTCAATCACTCCTGATTGAGGCTGGCCAGTACTGTTATCTTATTGCTACGAGACCTGTTTGATCTCTCCTGATTAGGATGTACCAGCCAGACCACTGCTTACAATACGCATACAGACCCTATCCAAATCTCTCCTGATCTAGGATGCCAGCACTGTGATTGGCTATAGCTACAGACCTGTCACTCTGCAGCTTAATGGAAGCCGAGTTAAGAACCCCACCCATGATTTCAAAATGAAACCACGAAAACAGGACTGAGGTAGAAGGTAATCAATGTGTATGCTACGACCTCCATTTACACATGTAGCAAAAGGGCTTTCATTATTTTGTGCACCACTGATTGTAGTGGAGACTGGCATTGCTCTATAAGTTTGTGCCCCCCTTTCCATTGTCTTGCAGGCTCTGTGGGAAGGTTTATGGCACCGTGCACTGAGTTTGGAGTCAGCTTTCTGATGACTCCAAACCTGCTGTGATATCCTGCACTTCATACGTAATGAAACAACCACAAGTAGCAAGGAGAGCAGTCCTCATGCTCTTGTTTATGAGGTTTATGGAGGGCTGTAAATAACTTTCACATGAAGAGGTGGCGTGTGCGCCCGGAAAATCCTAATGTGATATTACCAGCAGCAAACAGGACATCTGCTGCGCGGGAACACCCCCCCACACATAGTGCGGTTATCTTCTCAAGGCAGAATTCAATGTGCAGCGTCTCCCCAGGGCCCGAAACCAGGCACATATTTATATATGAAACCCTCCATTTGTGATCAGGGTCCCCCGGGAGCAGACGCTGATGATGCTTGTGTATCTCAACCTGCACCCAGATAACCCGGAAGGCGTCGGTGTCCTCCTTCAGTCCGTAAAACTAGCTTCCTGTTTGCCTCTTTTGGTGGGGGGGAACTTCGCGGCACATCCCTGGATTACACTCCTCCCACTTCCCCCCTCCCTCCTCCACTTCCCTTCCTCCCCCCTATATTTTTATTTTTCTTTCTATTTATCTGTCTTCACCCTATTTGGTGTATCCTAGTGGCACCATATATACTGAGAAATCTATGGATTCTATGGAAAGAACTGCCTTATTCCTTTATATCATCTGAATCTTACATACATGCCAAACCATCACTTCTCTCCCGTTTTTTTGCGCGGGGGGTCCGCTAATCTTGAGGGTCCCCCTCCCTGGGGGCAATGTTGCATTCCTCAACCGTCGCCAGCAGGCTCGTGGGTTAATTAAATGGCCGCGGCACAAGAGTAGCGCTAGATGCGCTACCTCTGGGCGCCCGCCGGGACCTGCTCCTACAGCGCTTGGTAAGCTGCCCCTGCGGCCCCAATTCAACCCGCCCGGATTCCTTCGCTGTGCAGGGAGAGGCAGGAGGAGGATCGCTACCCTACTTCTCCCTCTCTCTTCCCTGTATTGTACGGCGCCGGTGTGTGCGCCGTAAAAAAAAAACCGAAAAACAGGTTCAGCGGCGCAGCGAGGAGATTAGACATGCGCGAGCGTGCAGGGTTAGTGAACGCGCGGTGATCTTGCTCTCACTAATCCCCCTGCAAAGCTCTGAGAGATCGTCCAGTAGGTAGCGGCCGTACTGCAGGAGCCTGGAGTAGGAAGTGGAGATATTAATTATTTTATTTTATTAGTTTATATGAGAGAGGGGGCTCTGCCATGCAACAAAGGGGTCACTAACCTGGCAACAGAGTGGGACCATCTGACCTGGCAAAAGAGGGGCACTACCTGGCAAACAGAGTGGGGCATCCTAACCTGGCACCAGAGGGGGCATCTACCCTGGCAACAATTTAGGGGCCACTACCTGTGCAACAAAAGGGGTGCACTACCTGCAAACACAATGGGGCACTACCTGGGCAAAACATTGGGGTGCACTACCTGGCATACAATGGGGCACCTACCTGACCTGGCAACAATGGGGGCACCCACCAGCTAAAAAAGGGGGGACACCTACCCATTGCCCAAAACAACAAGGATGTGCACCTACTCTGGCAACAGAGGGGGCATCTACTTGCTACAAGGGGTAGCATCTACACCCAGCTGCCTGTAAAGGGCAACTACCTCTTAAGAGGGATACTATCCTGGCTATTAAGGGCCATCTACCCTGCTTCTCTTATCAAAGCCCGTTATCAATTTGGTGGAGTGGTGGTGTGGCTTTTTGAAGGAGGCAGTATGCATAAACCGACCAAGATGGGTCGTTGGTCCATAGCCAAATTTTGCCGCGAGCAAAAAATTTTTAATTTAATCAAAATTTGTCAAGATCCTATGATCTAAATCTGTTCTACATTGCATAACAGTTATATGCCCCTGCGCGCTATAGTTTGAACTACATGCCACGTCTGTTTCTATAATCTGCCCGGAAATGTCACATGTTTAATTTTTTAGATACTAGATCGAATGTAGTTTCTCTTTATCTGTTCAAATATTTGTAATATTTGCTGATGAATATATGACTATGTCTAATCTCCCTTATACCCATTCCTCTCCCCCTCCCCTTCATCTAACCTCTGTTGTTCCCCCACGTTGGGGGTATTGTTTGTACTTACTATTTTGAAAACGCTAATAAAAATAACGTTAAGAAAAAAAAAACTAGCTTCCTGTTTTCATTTTGTTAAATAGATTGTGCAGTGACTTAAAAAACTGCGTTAACATACAGTGGCATTTTGCGAAAAGTATTCAGAAACCCGTGAACTGTTTCATAAAACCCTTTTGCACATTTCATGCTTCAAACATAATAATTTCAAATTTTTAATTTTTTGGGTGTAAAAATCTAACAACAAGTGGGACCACGATTGTGAAAGTGGAACGAAATTATTCTGACATATTTTTAAACTTTTTGTAAAAAAATAAAAAACTGAAAAAGTGGGCGTGCAATGTTATTCTTGACCCCCTTAAAGGGGATGCGATATTGACTTCTTATCTTTCAGTTCATCGTTTTACTGCTTTGAATCTTCGAATTTTTCTCACTTCTGAAATCCAGGAGGGTGCGTTTTTTTACCCATCCCACTGTGTCGTTTTCTTAACAGAAGGGTAGAATGACTTCATCCCCCCTCACTTTATCATTACTAGCTCCAGTGATGTCCTCTCACCCCCTCCACAAATCACTGTCCCCGTTACCCTACGTGATGAAATTTTTAATTTTGTAATAGGCTTTGTTACATACCACAGGCCGCAATTTATTCTCAAACTATTCTTTTCCCTATGTAACTCAAAGACACTATACTCATCACAAGATATGGAGGGTTTGAGCTACAGGTCTGAAACCCGTATCCAAGCACAGTATCCCGTTTAACACTGTTTACATTAGACAACAATTCAGCTGCTGTTTTCTTCTGATTGTAAGCAGTATCTAGCAAGTGTGTCAATGAAGAAGCAAATCGCTGTCTATAGTGAAATTTTGTCCGGCCCGATACACGCAGGAGCATTAAGGCACTGTGGCATAAATCTGCTGTTTCTTAGATTATAAGAAGACGAGCTTGCAGTGTCAATGAAGTGGGGCGGCTTAACTGTATAGCGGAGGAAATTGTTGTCGTCTCCCATAATTCTGGGATCTGAGAGGGCAGGAAAGCAACTCAGTGAATACTGCCGTCCAGGGGGGGGGGGGGGTGGGGGGGAGGGGGGGGGGGGGGGGGGGGGTGAGGGAGGGCCGAACAGAATATAAAATTATTAAGAGCCCCTCAGCTAATAAATGCAAGGAAGGAGGGATCAGACATCCGACCATCCACTGGAGAAGTATGTTTACAGAAATCCAGAAGATTAAAGGGAGACTTTTTGAGAACAAGACAGCTTTTGCGCTAAATGATATCTAACTGCAAAGTTTGCTTTTTCACTTTCCGCCTTTGCTAAAGTTACTTATTAATGAAATGATATCAACCCCTTTAAGTTAATACATTGTAGTTGCCACATTTTTGTGCTGTCGATTTACAGCAGTCGGAGTCGCTTGGGGTTTATTTCTAACAGTTTTTAGCAGATCGATAGACTGAAATTCTTGCCTATTTCTATACCTTGAGCTGGAACTCAGTGGAGTGATTGAGGCGTATTTGTGATCCAGCTGGAGCTCTGTGAGGTTGGATGGAGTTCGTTTGTGAGACACTGGAGCTCCGTGAGGTTTGGTGGTAAGACGTCTTGTTGAGCAGTCTCGGAAGCTCAGTGAGGTTGATGGACAGAGCGGTTTGTGAGCAGCTATGAGCTCAGTGAGTTGATGTGAGAGCTTTAGTGGTGAACGAGCTTAGCGCTCCAGTGAGGTCTGGATGGAGAGCGTTATGTGAGTAGCTGGATGCTCATGAGGTTTGGATGGAAGTGTTTGTGAACAGCAAGAGCTCAGTAGAGGGTTGGATGGAGAGATGTAGTTGTGAACAGCATTGGAGCTCAGTGATGTGGAAGGATGAGCGTTTGTGAGCAGACCTGGAGGATCAGTGTAGTTGAGGATGTGAGAGCTTTTGTGAACAGTTGGAGTCTCCATGTAGGTTGGGATGGAGAGCGTTGTGAGCATCTGGAGCTCAGTGAAGGATTGGATGGAGAGGCGTTTTGTGAACAGTATTGGAGCTCAGTGAGTACTTGGATGCAGAGCGTTTGTGAGCAGAGGAGCTCATTGTGAGGTTGGAGGAGAGCGTCATTGTGAGCAGCTTGGAGCCCCAGTGTAGGTTTGATGATAGCTGTTTGTGTAGTCAGCTGGAGACTCAGTGAGGTTGGATGAGAGGCGTTTTAGTGAAACAGATGAGCTCAGTGAGGTGGATGTGGAAGACGGTTCGTTGAGCACTAGGAGCACAGTGAGGTTGGATGGAGAGCAGTTTGTGAACATTGGAGAGCTCGAGTGAGGTTGAAGGATTAGCGTATTTGGGTTGAGCATCTGGACTCCAGTGAGGATTGGATGCAGAGCGTTTGTGAGCAGCTTGGAGGCTCAGTAGGATAGAGGATTTAAGGAGTCGTCTATGGTTGAGCAGGCTGGTAGCGCAGTGGAGGTTGTGATGGCGATGAGCGTTTCGTGAGCATGCTGGGAGGCTCAGTGAGGTTGTGATGAGAGCGATTTGTGTTGAACAGTGGAAGCACAGTGTAAGGTTTGGATGATAGTCGTTATGGAACAGCTAGCTCATGAGGATAGTATGGTAGAGAGTTTGGTGTAGGCATACTCTGGATGCTCAGTGGATGTTGGATGGAGAGTGTTTGTGAACAGCTGGAGCTCAATGAGGTTGTGATGAGAGAGAGTTAGGTGAACAGCTTAGAGCTCAGTGAGGTTGGATTGAGAGCGTTTGTGAACATTTAGAGCCAGTGATAGGTTGGATGAGAGACGTTTAGTGAGCAGCTGGAGGCTCATGAGTTGGTGATAGTAGGCGTTTTGCGTGAACCTGTAGCTCAGAGAGGTTGGAAGTGAGAGCGTTTGTGAGTAGCTGGACTCAGTGAGTTTGGATGAGAGTGATTTGAACACTAATAGAAATCAAGTGAGAGTCGGATTGGAAGAGCGTTTGTGAGGCGGGGTCTGGAGCTCACTGATGTTGGATGGAGAGCGTATTTTTGATGAGCAGTCTGGAGCTCAATGGAGATGGGAGTGGATAGTGTTTGTGTGAACATCATGTGAGCTCAGTTGCGAGTTTATGGATGAGGTCGTTTAAGAGAGCAGCTCTTGGGATCTCAGTTGAGTTGTGAAAATTGGGAAGAGCGTTTTGTGAGCAGGCATGTTTCCAGATCGTTACCACAGCTTCTCCATATAATTCAAGCTCCGGATTTATGGACCTTGGCCATTTCTAACGTACCTGAAAACGGTTATGTGTAGAACCTCCTTGTAGAATTTTTGCTTTCTAATGTTTTGGGATCATTGTCTTGTTTGGAAGATAAATCTCCAATGCCCAGTCCATCAGAGTAATTTTGCAGACACTCAACAGGATATTCTCTTCCAGGTAATCGTTACTGGATTTGGCTCAACACATCTTTCCGATCAATTTTAACCATCTACCGTCCCCTGCAGAAAGAAAAGCTCAACCATGTGTTGGTCAGTGAGATGAATAGCGGTGTGTTCCTTGTTCTTCATGAAGCTGCCTCCACCGATGATGTGGACAGTGGGGATTGGTGGGTTCCTTGGTACTTCGAGTGGATGCATTAGGCTACCCCAACCATAGTTGTGACAGTGGGGATGGTGTGTTCAGGGGGATGATCTTTTGTTTGCATCTAACCCCGAAAACATATTGTGATTATTCGTGCACTATGTGTGCCGTTGGATTGGAGGTTTCCTCTGAGCATAGCCCCATTTCCTCCCACAACATGTTTGGTGTCTCCCACTGCGAGCCCCCCACCTTCTTCCACATTGTGTTGGTGTCTCGCCAGGCGGCCCTTCTTCCACATGTTTGGTGTGTCCTCCCGGGTGCCCTTCTCCCACATGTTTTGCAGTTCTTCCATGCGGCCCCTGGTCTTCCCACAGTTTTGGTGTCCTCCACAGGCGGCCCCCTTCTTCCACATGTTTGGTGTGATCTTCCATGCGGCGCATTCTTCCACATGTTTTTGGATCCTCCCATGCGGCCCCCTTCTTCCACAATGTTATGGTGTCTTCCATGCGGCCTCTGATAATCTCCCACATGTTTGGGTAGTCCCAGCGCCTCAGTGTGCATACCACATGTGTAGTGATGTCTCCCAGGGCCCATTCTTCCACATGTATAGTTGTCTCCTGTCAGGAGCGGCCCCAACTTCCACATGTTTGGTGTCCCGCAGCGGGATGACCCCTTCTTCCACATTGTTTGGTGGTCTCCCCGGCGGCCCCCTTCTTTCCACATTGTGATTGCGGATGTCATCCAGGCGGCCTCTTCATTCCACATGTTGGTGATCTTCCCAGGCGGCCGCTTCTATCCCACATTTTGGTGTCTCCCAGGCGGCCCCTGATTCCACATGTTTTTGGTGTCTCTCCCCAGGCGGCCCTTCTTCCACTTGTATGGGGGTCCTCCCCAGTGCGGCCGCCTATCTTCCAAACATAGTTTGGATGTCTTCCAGGCGACCTCCTGTCCTTTCCACATGTTGGTGTCTCCCATGGGCGGTCCCCTTCTCCCACAATGTTTTGGTGTCTCCCAGGATGGACCCGCTTTCTTCCACATGTTTTTTGAGGTTGTCACCCAGGCCGGCCCCTTCTTCCACATGTTTGGTGTCTCCCAAGGCGGGCCCCTTCTTCCACATGTTTTTGGTGTCTCCAGCGGCCTCCTTCTTCTCACATGTTTTGGTGGTCTCCCAGGGGCGGCCGCCCCCTTCTTCCACATGTTTGTGGGTGTCTCCCAGATGCTGGCCCCTTCTTCCACATGTTTGGTGTCCTTCCAGGGCGGCCCCGTTCTTCCACAATGTTTTGTGTGTGTCTCTTCCCAAGGCAGGCCCTTCCTTCATCCACATGTTTTGGTGTCTCTGCCATGGCGGGGGCCGCCTACTTCCACATGTATTGGGGCTCATTCCCAGGCGGCTCCTATCATTCCACATTTTTGGTGTCTTCCAGCTACCTCCTTCTTCTTCCACTGTTTGGTGTCTTCCAGGCTGCCTTCTTCTACCACAATGTTTGGATGTCCTCCCAGGCACCCTCTCTCCACGATGTATTGCGGTGTCTCCCCAGGCGCTCCCTTACTTCCCACATGTTGTGTCTCCCAGGGGCGGCTTGATGAGCAAACTTACTTTAAAACGAGACTTTTTATGATCTCTTTGATGAAATGGCGTTCTATCGTTTTTGTGCCTCTTCCAATATAGGTCCAGAATTTGTAGCAGTGACTGTGCGATTGTTGTCCGAAATTGAGTGAACAGAACTTTCCCACCTCAGCTGGAGAACTCTTGCATGTTCATCTCAGAGGGAATCATGGCTCTTGTGCTGCATCTCTGGATCAGTCTTCTCTCTTGATTGTAGAGATGATAGTTAGAGGGACCCCCCCGGCCAGGGTCTTGGTAGATGTTGCAAAGTGGTCTGATCCTCCTTCCATTTTCCATATGATGCTTGCACAGAGGCTCTTTGGGATGTTTAAAAGTTTGAAAATCTTGTTGTATCGCGAAATCTTCTGAGCTTTTAAAAAACTTCTCCACAAACAGAAACATGGACCTGCGCATGGTTGTGTTCCTGTTCTTCATGATGCAGCCCTGAGACTACACAGAGCAGGGGACATTTGGCTACAGAGACTGATACACACAGTTTGGATTATAAATGTATCAACATCAATCATTTAGTGACAACATTGATCATATCCGAGATCCCTCCAACCGGAACTGCAAGGAGTGAGTTTGCTGCATTATGAAAGTAAAGTGGGAGCCGAAAAATTTCAAAACGACCCACCACTTATTCCTTGAGTTAGGTGGTTTTTTTTTCACAAAAGTTGAAAATAATTCCAATAATTACGTTCCACCATCACCAATTTGGTCCCACTTGTGGATTCTTCACCATCAAAATATTAAAACTTTTATATTTTTATGTTTGAATGTCCGGAAAATGTGGCAAGAAGGTTGAAAAGTTCAAAGGGGACCGATATACTTTCACAAGTGCGCTATGTATATAAGTCCTTTTTCTTACCAATTATAGACCTAATCAATCTGTGGTTCACATGAGGTGACAGCCTCCATCCAGGTGAAAAGAGTTTCCTCTTTATTGATTCAATGTGATACAATGTTTCAATGTTCTGACAAAGACTGTTGAGTGGAAACATTGTATCATGTTGGTATCTACTAATGCAAGAGAAGGCTTCGGTCTACACAGACACATAGGAGTTCCTGATCCGAGTTTTTCAGGTGGTTTTAGATAGTTTTTAGATACACGATGAAAATCCGACAGAAAAGAAATTCCACATAGACTTTAAGTAATGAATACAACCGACCTGCAGTTTTACACGGGTGGGGATGTTCTTCCACCGGGCTCTGTTTTTTGGACCAGAGCTTTTAGGAACATGTAAAATCTGACAGATTTCAGCACAAAATTTACTACTGAAGTTTTGTATGTAAAACCATCGGGAATAACGTAGTTTTTTTTAGGTCGCGGTTCGTCTGAAAAAGCTACTGCCAATTTTTAAACAGGCATAAATGGTCGCCACCTATTATTAAAGTGGAAATATGTGTCCAGACAAAAATGACTTCTGGTGGACCAACTGTTTTTATGTTAAACACATTTTAAGACATTTTTGGTTATGTTTTTTTTTTTATTATTTTTCAGATCACGTATTCAATAATTTTTAAAATTCTTTAAGTCCTCCATTTTCTCCCACTTTTGGCCACTAGGTCTAATATTAGTCTGACACTTCCTGTTCTGTAGAGAAAGTTTTTCAATGTCTGCTCATTATCAGCACAAAGAGGGTCAAACTGAAAGGTGAAACCAATGTGTATAAATAACACAGGATCCACCAGTCACAATAGGAGATGTCACAGCTCACTGCACACTGACTCCTTCCCAGGTCACAGAGCATGCCCAGAATATTCTCCTATAGAAGTCAATGGCACTGAGTCAGTCGTAAAGGGGTTGTCTCACTACATTGATTCATCTCACATCAGTCCTATTTTCTTGGTTTCACTTTGAATTCAGAGGCATGTTTACTGGCTTCCACTAGGCTACATTAGAAGCCAGGTCTGTAGCTATAGCAACCAGTGCTGGCAGCCTATCAGGAGAGATCAAACAGGTCTGTAGCTATAGCGACCAGTGCTGGCAACCTATAAGGAGATCAAACAGGTCTGTAGCTATAGCAACCAGTGCTGCAGCCTTCAAAGATAGATCAAACAGGTCTGCCGCTATAGTGATCAGCGTTGGCAGCCTAACATGAGAGATGGAACAGGTCTGTAGCTATAGCAACCAGTGCTGGCAGCCTATCAGGATAGATCAAACAGGTCTGCCGCTATAGTGATCAGCGTTGGCAGCCTAACATGAGAGATTGAACAGGTCTGTAGCCATAGCAACCAGTGCTGGCAGCCTATCAGGAGAGATCCAACAGGTCTGTAGCTATAGCAACCAGCACTGGCAGCGTATCAGGAGAGATTAAACAGGTCTGTAGCTATAGCAACCAGTGCTGACAGCCTCTCAGGAGAGATCAAACAGGTCTGTTGCTATAGCGACCTGAGGAGCTGATGCAGCCCATACAAGAGGAGATATCTCGGAATAGGTAGGACACTGTTAATGGACAAATATTGTAAAGTGACTTGTTTTTGCAAGATCTTTAACATAAAAAGCAGCAATCCCTGTAGTGAGACAATGCCTTTAAAGGGGTTGTCTCACTACAGACATTGATAGCATATCGTTAGACCTCTGAGACCTCTCCATTCAGAACAGAGATTTCTGAGCTGGTTTAGGAGACAGGTGCGGGTCCCAAAGGTGGGACCTGGACCTATCCGATGTTGATGGCATATCCTAGTGATCAGCCATCAATGTCTACAGTGAACCCCTTTAAGGGGTGAAGGGGTGTCCAGGACTCTTACCGATGCCGACCGCCAATTGACATAGAACGTTCTAGAACTAGTTGTGTTGCATAAGCTCTAGATTATTTTGGGAGGTTCTTATGTATTCGCTTTGCTCATCTCCTTCATGTGCAGCATCTCTATGCACCGCCATCCTTATCCCCCATGACGTTCACCTATGACCCTTCATCCTATTCTAAAATAACCTGCTGTTCCAATTTCCAAGACTCCTCTCATGCTGCACCTTATCCTTCTGTAGCAGCCTCTACCTTCCTCCAGTCTCTCAATGTCCTACTGACAGTATACTGCCCTCATTTATCCTAATCTCCTCTTCCCCTGTCTACTTACATGCCCCAGCCTTAGCATCTATGGACACCTGCCCACACTGCCAGTCTGCCAATGATCTACACCTTCGGCTGCAGGACTCACTATTGGTGTTTTCCTTCCATAAGTTGTGTACAAATATGACAAATAACATTGAATAAACCATAATTCAGGAAATGTAGCTGCATTCTGGGAAGCAGAGTACTTGATAGGGTGCAGGATTTAGGTGTCCAGGCTGGCAGGGCAATAATGACAAGTGATGCCTACAGTTTGGACACCTCTATGGTCAGCTCTGCTTTTACCAAACATTCTCCCCTTCCAGAACTTCCCTCACATCTCCAAGACTTCTCCCGTGCTGCCCCTTCAGATATATCTCCATTCTCTCCATGTTCTCCATTCTTACCCCTGACAAAAAATACTCTAATGCTCATTCAGCCGACAGCTATTTCTTCTGACTCCCCGATACATATGCACGCTCTTCCCAGCTGAGCACGCAGGTGTTTCCATTGGGGAGACAGAAGTAAGTCACAGCCAGACACTTACTATCACAGCTCAGGTACAGTATAAATAGTAACTTTCTATATATTCAAACCTCTTGTTGTGGCGTCTGTCCTGCCGTTCAGACCAGTCCATTAGTGCCCACAATGCTGGGTGAACTGGAGACACCGGGCAGAACATAGCGCTCACCTGTGCAATGTTTCGGGGAATTCAATGTCCCCTTTCTCAAGCAAGTGATATTAAGTGAATATTGAGAGGCAGGAGAACCTCTCTATGGGACGGTGCGGTTACTTGAAGTGAAGTAAAGTTTGGTGGCTATTTTTTGAAGTCACAGTCAGACTTCATTGATCCCTCTAGACATCTTTATATCCTCC
>JAODAL010070461.1:0-15915 GCA_025379985.1 Phyllomedusa bahiana | reverse complement strand
GGGGGTCTGCTACTATATTGGGTGTTTTCTACCTACTGGTGGCACAAATGAGGGCCCTTAGTTGGTTTGGGGGAAACTTTCATGTTTGGAGTCTAAATGTGTGGTGGTAAATTCTGCATGGACAAGTTGGGGGCCATTTAAAAATCATGGCGATTGGACCGGATGAAAAAAGAAAAAAGAGAAATCTCATCAGAAAGATGTCCCCTGTGAGTCACAAATGAAAATGCCCACTAACCTTTATGTTTACAAAGCCTGTGTACAAAACAAAAGGCACAATTGCATTTTTTTCCTGTTCACCACACAACATTTCAAGTGTATGTGCATCCATAGGTTGCCAAATCACTTGAAGAGAGTCTGGCTCCAGGCCACGGCAGCGGCCTGGAACCCCCAAAACGGGGGGCCTAGTGCGGCCGCTCCCTTCGTGGGCTAAGCGGCCAGTTCGGTATACTGTCACTTAGCTTCAGTGCCACTGCACGCGAAGGTGGTGGCTGTGAATGCTGCATCGCTGGGTCTAAACAGCGTGTGGCGAGGAGGGGATGTGGGCTCACTGTTGTGGATGGGAACAAAGATTATATATATTTGTGATCCTTTGTGTCTTTTTTTAAATGAATGTGAGGTATATACAAACTAGTACATTATATATATTAATAGGCAACATTTATAGTACGGGGCATGAAAAAAGCTGATTTTTATACCTTTTGTTATTAAGTGTTAAACAAAATGGCCCCCTGTAGTAGTTTGTAAAGATTGTCGTGAAATCCAAGATGGGTAGTCAGAAAGTTACACCCTGTGTTCAGAATTCCTAAAGCTTGGGGAGTGGTCCATAGAAAAAGGACGTCCCAATAAAAACCTCACACCCCAGCTACATGTGAGCCTTTTTATTACTCATTTGAAAAAGGGGTATAAAAAGCCACCATTTTGTGAATAAAATCAGAAAGCATTTTCATAGCAGCAAGGCTGTTGTGATGTGTTTTCCGGTGCACCTTTTGTTTTTTTTAAAAGAAAATTTGAACCCCCAAAGGAAGGTAGCCCCTTTGAGGTACTTTCTATTTCAGATTGTCTTGCAACGTGGGGATGGGCTTAGATTGATTTATTAAACCCAAAAAACTGAACTGGTGAGCTTCTACTGGGGGGAGATGAGAAAAAAGGGCCCCCTGCTCTTCTGAATATCTGTCGGGTTTAAGAAAAGTTTCATATTTTGCTTGCCCGGCAGATTGTTTGTCTGTGGGGATGTACTATGTTTCTTCGGTTAATTGTTGATTCACGCTGACAGGCAATGAGTCGGCCCTTGCTATTAAACCCTATGACCTGTCACTTTAACTCCTTGGGGGATTTTTTGTTTTATGTGTATTGAATGTTTTTGAAACGATGAAAGAAAAGTTGGAAAGCAAGGTTTTTAAGTCAGCTGAGGAATCCCAGAGATGAAAGCCTAGAGGCGCTCAGTGATTTTGAGAATCTCCGGGGAAAAACAGGGAATTCGTTCCTCCCCCGAGTGGGACTGTTCAGCTGGCTTGGGGAGAAAAAAAAAAGATTTGTGAAAATTGAGAATTCATTTGTTGGTGGAATCATGAATTAAAGCTTTTCCGGGGTAAGGGGAAGGGCTGAGAAGTGCCTGAAATCGTTTTTTTTTAAATTTTGTTTACAAGTCTGTCGTCTGTCATGTGTGTGTCTTGCAGATAGATAAAAAAGAAGTTTTGTATGCGATTTTTTGGTTTAGTCCCACCCCCATCTGCGGGTTTTTAGAGTGAAAGAATTTTGAAAGGGGAGTTATTTTGATAGGAAGAAGTAAGTGAAGTAGTCTGAAGAATTTGCAAGTAGCTAAAGTGTGTTTTATGCCTCAGAAGTATTTGTGATAAGAGAATGGAAATGTCTGAGGGATAATACAGAAAAAGGTGTTTGAAGGATTTTGGGAAATGTGGGAGGCAAATCTGGTACAGTGTAATTAGATGGTTCATAGAAAAGGGTGGGGCCCGGGGGGTGCGCTGCCAGTGTTCACCCCCCGGAGAAGTTTCGAAAAAAAGGGGAAAGTGTGAATACTTGCCGAGCCCTGAAATGGCGGGGGATTTGTCTTGGGGGGGAGAGCAAATCAGGGGTTTTTAGACAGAACTGCTAAAACAATAGGGAACCACGCCCAGAAAAGCCCCCCCTGGTCACAAGTCACCCTGCCCCCTGTAGCCACACCTATTTGCTCCGCCCTGCCCAGACCCCAAATCCCTGAACCTTTAGTGCCAGTGCATGTCCCTTCCTACTCCACCCCCCGCCTACTGCTCCCATCAGGATGTCAATCTTTTTCCTTCGGGGTTTTAATGCCCCCCTTCCTGGGTCCCCATTTCTTTTCCTGGATAAGATGGGGGAAAACATAGTATTGTAGTCCAATTATGGATGCAGATACTGGGGATATATGGTGACCAGGCCCAGCCAGCCCTAAGTGGAACCTCATGGTATGGGAGAGAAGTACAGTAGGAGCAGGCTTAACAGCATGGGGTTGACAAGATGGAGGAAGAACGAGCAGCTGAGCTCATAGAAAAGCCAGGAAAAATATTCGGCTTGCTGTGCGGGGGCAACCGGACCACTGCTTAGCACACCCGGAAAGACACTGGAGGAGAGCCCTCCCCCGGGGAGAGGGCTCAGGAATTGACTAAGGCAGACCCCCTAATCTCACAGGCCTCACTGCAAGGGGGGGGGGGGTGCGAAGGCCGAACATATTTGTTACATTTCCCACGAGTCAAGTGTCTGTCTTAAAAAGGAAAATTATGGACCCTGAGAAAAACCTATGCCCTTTACAGGAAGATAGCGCAGATAAGCAAGACTACACGCACTTACAAGATTTATGGTCCTTGTCAGAGGTTAAAGCGGGGATTAAAAGGGCCCATTGGGGCCCAAAAATCCCTCTCAAGCCGTCAGTATGGTTTGAGGTCACTGCTCCCTCCGAGGAAATGTTAAACGTGAAAAATGGGCTGGGGACGACTTTCAATCAGGCTTTGACACTGACGACTTCATCAGGTAAAGGGGAAAAGTGGAGAATATTTTGCACAGAAACTCAGTGTTCTCGATTTAAGTTTCTTCCTTTGAGAAGCACTGCCGGATGTGACCAGTGCTTTTGTGGAGGGCCTGCGGAAACCATGGGAAGCAGCTAAAGGGGTTCGGCTGAGTACAAGACTCTACCAACAGATGTGGTGCTTCTAGTTGCAAAAGGCATCGAGAGCAATCTGCCTGCAGGATATGTGGGATGAAAGCCTGCTCCTGGGATGGTGGCCCGACACATATGAGGACCCTGGAGCCTACAACCCAAGCCCACCGCACTTGCTTGAACCGCAACAGAGAGGACATGGTCCCCCTCCCCGCAAATCAAAAAGAGGAGCCCCCCACAAGCTAGATACTGGGGCCCTTTTCCCTGTTGTCTTTTCCTTTCCCGAAGCCCAGCTCCTAGGACAGGGATATCCACCTTCATAAAATTCTGGTATGAGGCGTGAAGACAACTCCCTTCCACCTTGATAAAGGGCCCGGGAGGCTTCCAAAAGCTGAAGAAAAAGTATTGAGTACTCCGCATAGGCATCCCGGCCTCCCAGAAGCCTTCAAGTTTTGTATCGGAAAGGGAAGGTATGCCCTGGGTTTTCAGCACAGGCCCATGGAGGCCAAAAAACAGACCAGTTGGGGGCTACTCTGAAAAGAGGGCCCAGCGAAGGGGAGGGACCTTCAGTTTACAAGCTTGTCAGCCCAAGTGTGCTGGAAAAAAACAGGGATATTGTAGTCGGCACTCCCTCATCCTTCTGGTCCACGTGCATCTCTCCCTTCTCTCCTCCTGCCGGATAAGACTCTGTGCGCTGTTGTGTTCTTCACCCAGCCCCCTTTACTTTCCCTTTCTCGGGGGGAATGAGGATAAAGAAAATGGAAAAACCCCGTGTACATAAAGAAACCCATGTTTGCTTAAAATTGATGAAGATGTTGCCCTTTATTTGAACCCGGTATGGTTCTTTTTGGGGATGGCCCCAGATTTGCAGACAGCGCAGGACGATTTCCCGGGATATGCGTGAGCCATCACACCAAGTGTTGGGAGAAAAAAGAGGCGCATGACGTTTGGGAGAGGGCAAAATGGCCAACATTGTACGGATCAAGATTGCTTTTGGAGGGGCGCCCCTGACTTTGGACCTATTGGGAAAGACGAGGATTCCATGGCGCGGGAACCCCCGTGAAAAATGGGCAAGCCCCTTTGGTCCTGATGGATGCCTGTGCTGCCCCGGACAGTGGCCTACTAAAAGAAGGTCATGGGAAACTGAATACGAAGACGAAAACCTTGGGGGCCCAAACAGCCCCCACAGGGCCGGAAGGTGAGAAAGGGGAAGCAAGTCAGCGTCAGTGGTGCAGGGGGGAAAAATCACACCCAACCTGAAGGGGATTGCTGGCCAAAATGTGGAAAAGCTCCACTGGAAGAAAAGGAAAGTGGAAAAAAGAAAGGGGGCCAAGAAGAACGAAGAAGTGGGCATATGGAGTAAGGAGGGACCCGCTTTCCACGGGTGCTTACCCCGCTGTAGTGCAATGGGGAACATGGAACGGGACTCTGAAAGCACGGAGTTAAAGGGCAAGAGAAACAGTAAAGCCTGACCAGACCTGGCATAGCTTGGTTAGAGTAGGCACACGCCCCGGGTAGTTAGCTTTCTTTCCCCAGAGATCCTGTTTGGCAGTGCCCCAGGGGTGGTGCATATTTCCATCAGCGTTGTAGCACAAAAAAATGTATGACCTCTTATGTGAAACAGTGGTTTTAAAAGGGTTTTTGCTTTTTGCATTCTAGAGTTTTTCCCTTCCAGATCCCGCGTTGTGCTCTTTAAATACGCCTTTGGGGACTGGGTTAGGAAGAAGTTTGTGTGTAAAAAACCTAGAAGCCGGGTTTAGGGGCCGCCACCAAGCCTGCGACCACATCTTGTCAAGGGGGAGGAAAGCCCAACTGGTTCCCTGCTTTTCACACTGCAAAAATCACTCTAGCCCCTGGAGATGAGGCAGTTGCTGCATTTACTGATGTTTGTAGTTTTGTTGTTTTAATCTTGGTCGAACCCATGCATATTTGGGGGGCGGAGGGCTGGGGGACCCTCTTGCTATTACTGGGGTGCTGTGGGGTTGGAACACAGGGAAAGGTGGGGGTATAGCCAGAGACTGTTAATGGAAAAATAAACAGAGAAAACCTCTTTTTACTAGGATGAGGTTGACAAAGACTGGAACCTGTCGAGATTAGGGGTACCAGGAGAAAGCATGTCCCCAACGTAACTATTGAAGACCCCCAGAGATGATGGAGGCATATATGTCCCGGGACCTATATAGTGAGTGGGGTTCAGAAGATAGTGACACAATCAGACCCAGAAGGGAAAAGAGGGGCCTCCACAAAGGGCAGCTTTTAACCCCCTGTGTATATTGATGTATAGGAGGCCCAAGGGGGGTCCCTGATGGTTTAAGGCAAAGGGTCCAGGTGGCCCTTGGGTTTTAAAACTCTGCTACCGACAATCTGGGCTACCCAAAGGGAAATTAACTGCTGTACTTTTATCCAGATAAACCGGACAAATGGGGGAAGGGCACTGTGGCCTTAGAAGCTGATGATTTAAAAGAAATTAAAGCGTAACCAGGCTAGTACCCCTGGGAAAGTGGTTTTACTTCTGGTTTAGGGTTGGCGGGAATGCTTGCCCATTAGGATTATTATTATTGTGTTTCTAATTCTTGCTTAATTGTCGTTGTGTTTCCTTGTTTTTGGGGAAAATTTTTGGGGAAAATGTGGACAGACTACTCCCTCATGATGAACAGTTTTCCACGGTGGGGTTTGATACAGCGCACTCCAAACCCTAGCTGTCCAAAGCCTGACACTTGTGTTTTTGGACATTAAGAAAAATATTCCGTGAGAGGGCCATTGACATCAGAAGTGCTCCGGAAAGTCATCTACTCCCCCCCGCAACCGCTGTTAATCAAAAAAATTAGACCCTGAGTGTAGGGTAGTAGGGGGATCGGGACTACGGGGCCGCCCCTTGTCGGGGGAGGGTTTCCCCAAAAAAAAAGAATGGAAAGAGGAAATAGGGAAAGAGGATGGGGGGGATTAAAATGAGAACAAAGTTCAGGGGGGGGTGTTGTGGATGGGAATAAAAGATTATATATATGTGTGATTCTTTGTGCCCATTTTAATGTATATGTGAGGTATATACTAACTAGTCATTTTTATTACTTAATGGCCAACATTATTTGTCAGCAGTAAAGTGTTTTTATATTTTGTTATTAATGTGTTAAACAAAAGGGGGCCTGTAGTAGTTTGTATAGAGTCGTGTAAACCCAAAATGGCGCTAGTCGGGGCGGAGCCGACTGGCAAGCTGAGGGCAGCATTAAAAGGAGCTCCGACTTGTCGTAAATCCTTGTTGGGCAGGCAAAAGGATTACAAACTCCCCTGGACAACAAGCAGAGCTGTTTCTCATTTCTCCCTGGGTATTTGGTCCTTTCCGACTTGTGGTGCGATGGACTCGACCCAACAAGGAGCCCAGAAAGGGGGAGGTGGAGTGAACAAGAAGCCAGGGAAGCGTGGCCCTTTCAAGAAACCCCAGGGAAGCAAGCAGAGGTACCGCATGGGGCCCCTGGCTAAATTAGCCCCAAATTTTCCCACAACCCCTTCCACATCTTCCCTGGCACGAGTCTTCCAGTAAGCAAAAACAGGTGTGGAAATATACAAGCAGTAGCCCCGACAGACAAACAAGGGCATGGAAGAGATAAGTGCCCAGCTGATACAGGAGCCGACCTAAAAAATTCAAGGTCACTCCCGTTTTCAAGCACGCAAAAATACAGGGGCCTACGCTGAGGGGGCTTTTAGTGTTCACCAATGCCCTACTGCTTTATCCCCCCTGACTACACAAGTTTGGTGGCTTTTAAAGGGATATCAACTCATGCGGCTGATATGCGAAAAATGGCGAGTAGAAGTTAAACCCCCATGTTCGACATTTTGAAGCTGTGAGGAGTGGTCCTAGATAAGGATGCCCAAAAGCCCCAGCCCGTAAATGTGATGCCTTTTATCTACTATTTGCAAAAAGGGTTTAAAAAGCCCCTTTTGTGAATAAAATCAGAAAGCACTTTATAGCAGCAAAAGGGATTTTTTGATGTGTTTTCTCGGTTTACCTTTTGATTTTTTAAAATAATTTGAAACCCCCCAAGGAAAAGGGTAGCCCCTTTGGGTACTTTTATTTCATCAAAAGTCAGGGCCATGCAACTGGCTGCGGGGATCCTTTAGCTCACCAGCTCCGGGGGCATTTTGTGATATGTATTTTGGTGCACAAACAATGCAGTTTTTCGCTTATGGTGTCTTCCTACAGGCAGTTAATTAACATGTTTACAAAAAGGGGTAATTCACACTTCAAGTTTTTCTTGATTTTATGGGGGGGGATTTTACCCTCTATTGCAATATAAATCTTCTCGTTGTTTAGTTAAATAAATATAGTATCCAGCTAGAATCTGCCAGGGGATTCCCCCGGTCGTTTACTCGTTCAAATTCTGTGGTTGAAAGTGCAGAATTTGAAGGAGAAAACCAATGCATTCTCGGCACACACATTTAAATTCTGTGAGCATACCCCAATTGTGCTTTCCTACGGAGTGTTTTTGGTGCATTTTTGACGCATTTTTAGCACATTTTTGGTGTGTTCTTTTTGCAGAAATACACAACAATTAATACTGTTAATTTCTGCAAAAAAAATTACCAAAAAACGTATCAAAAATCGCACCTAAAACGCTCCATGTGAAAGCACGCAAAAAGGGTTTGCATACACACAGAATCTTGTGTAAAAAAACTTTTTCATGACTTTTTGTTTGTTTAATGCCGCAGACAGACATTACGTAAGCCAATAGTAAAATATTAAACAAGCTGCAAAACATTCTTTGTTTGCATTTTGCAGTTGTTTAGTTTCCTTTTCTAACATCAATCATGGTGGGTTTTTTTTTCAAAGACCATTAATATTTGAGAAAACAATAGCAGAGAACTAGCATGTTACAAATGTAAAGAGGAAAAAAAAAGCCATGAAAAGAATATGTATAAAAAAAAAACCTTGGGGTGTATTTTGTACAGTAGTTTCTTGGCCAACAAAAAGCTTTCCAAAACTGATTTTTTTCTTTTATGTAATTGTTGTATCTTTTTTTCTTGATTGTTTTATTTTTTATTTTTTGCCCCCCATAATAGATAATGTGATCATCATATGATTTGCGGTTTGGGAAACACTACAAAAATGTGTTTAAAAATAAAACTAGTCACCCTTAGGGCTTGTTGACACGATGTTTTTGTGATCCGTTTTACGGATCCGCAAAACGGATCTAACAATTGTCTCTGTGATTAACATTGCTTTCAATGGCAAAAGCGCATCGCCGTTCCCACGGGAGATCGGTGATGCGTTTTTGAGAGCTCTTCTGCACTGCGCTTTGTCGGATCCACTTTAAGAATTGACATGTCAATTCTTCTTGCGTTCCCACAGGGAATAATGGAGTCCACTTTTGGCACGTATCGGCGGCGCTTTGCATCCTGAAAGCAGATGCGAAAAGCGCAGTGCACAGCTGTTGGATCGGAGGTCAGCGTGATTGCAGGGGGCAGGATCATTGGATGGAGGTGTTGCTGACGGGCTCTGCACAGCCGAGCAGAGTTTTCTGCCAGGGCTGGGATCGGGGGTGCGCTGCCGCCGCTGCCGCCGGGACTCTGCTGCCGGGATCGGGAATGCGCTGCCGGCGCCGCCGCCGGGATCAGTACAGCCGAGCAGGGTTTGCTGCTGGCGTCGCCGCCGGGCTCGGCTGTGTCAAGTACAGTGTGCTGCTGTTGGGCGCAGGAGAAGACCTGAATGGAGATGGGCGCAGGAGAAGACCTGAATGGAGACGGGCGCAGGAGAAGACCTGAATGGAGACGGGTGCAGGAGAAGACCTGAATTGAGACGGGTGCAGGAGAAGACCTGAATGGAGACGGGCGCAGGAGAAGACATGAATGGAGACGGGCGCAGGAGAAGACATGAATGGAGACGAGAGAGAGAAAGAGAGAGAGAGAGACGCAGACGCATCCGGAAAGCGGATCCGTAAAACGCAAGTCAAAAAGCATACAATACGGATCCAAATAAACTATCAACTGTTGCGTTTTTCGGGTCCGCTTTCCGGATGCGCTTTTCACTCGTCAAAAACGGATCCGTAAAAAGGATCTAAAACGTCGTGCGAACAAGCCCTTACATACATGACTTCTTTTGGTAGAAAAAAAATAAAAATAAGGGTTGTTGGGAGGAAATCACCATAAACTTCTTGGAAAAAACTTTCCAGCAAGAGCAAATGACCAAAGAAAAAAAAAACCTTAAAATAGAAAAAAACGCCACAAAAATCCCAGTCTGTAGTGAATTTTTAAAAAAGTATTTGTTTAATTGAACTTCCAGCTAATATCTGGTACGTTTTGAAAAAAAATACATAAATTGAAAAGCATACTGGAGACAACCTCTTTATTCAGCTATTTTCTGCCTACTGCTCAATTTAAGGGGATTTTACCACAAAGGCATTACATTTCATGCTGTCCTCTCTTTAGCTTACAGGGGGCGTGTAGAATTTGATTGAACTGCAGATCATGTGACCCAGCAGGCTTGACATCACCACAGTGTGCTTACTCTAGTCAAAGTTCTGTTTATGTAAAGTCAAGTAACACAAAATACAAGACCTATGAGTAGCTAAAATCTGTTGTTAGCACTTCTGTCTATTAGCATAGGGGTCCTAGGTTCAAATCCTTACAGGGTCCAATCGTGGATTTATTTTTCTCAATGCACATACTTGATTGATGTTTCTTTTTTTTTTTTGGGGGGGGGGAGGGAAAGAGGGTAAGGCTGAGTACAAAGAACGAGAATTGAATGACAGCACCTGAGGTTGAACAGTCGCTCAGCAGTGTGTGTGATTATTTAGCAGAAAAGAGACAGTAGCTACCTGAAATGAGAGGTGATGTCTGAGCATGTGCAGCAGAACTGAGGAGCTCTCGTCACTGGTCGTATCCCATAGAGACAAGCTGTACACTATGGATCATTAAGGTAGCAGCTAAAATAAAATGGTACAGAAAATTTAATAATGAAGAATGGTGAAAATGTTTATTATTTAATTTGCAAGCTTTCTGCATCAGTTTAACTTGGTTTAAACCCCTTTAAAGACTTCCCCGCTGGGTGAGCACAGTGAGGATGGACAGGGGCTATGGGACCTCGGTTGTAGCGATTGTGGCATTCCTAGCAGTGGGAACACCCAGCTATCAGACCTTTAATACCTACCCTGTGGATAGATGATAAATGTCTATAGTGGCACAACCCCTTTAATTTAAAGGTGTTGTCCAGGTCAATATTTTACAAGATATTAAAGCTGTTAATCTCACCTGGTCTTCAGTTCACTACCGCATTGTGTGGGCATCCAACTGCTGACTGGCTGTAGCAGTCATGCGTCACTTCTTGACATCATCATTTGGAAGTGAATGGGGAGGTAAATGTGACTTTCTTATTTCCGTGCAGCAACAGCAATTTCTTTTCTTTTCTTGCTTTAAAATATTGACCTAGACAACCCCTTTAATCTCATGGATCTGCTGTAAACATGTAGGCAAAAGTAAAAAAAAAAAAAAAAAAAAATTCAAATGCTTTTGTGTTCTGATGGAACTCAATTTCAAAGATACAGTAGGTTTTCTACCTGCCTTTACTAGGTAACCGACCCCCTCTGAGGTCAAGCAGCGGTGGCTGGGCTTGCAACATCACTCCTTGCTCTGTCTTATCAGTAGAAGGGGACTGGGTAGCTGGGTTCACAGAAGCAGGCCTCCCATTCTCTGTTCTTATCTTTATTACTGCCGTATTCTAAAGAAACTGCCCACTCATACTCTACTTGCTTACCCAATGGAACTGTGAGCAGTTTGGCTATGGTAATGGGTTGTTTACAAAAGACATAAGCCTGGCTAATTGGTTGCCATCTGTCCTATACCACCTTTTGTGGCTGGAGCGGTGTGAGAAGTTGATATCTCTGTGTCCCTGTCTACAGAATACTGACCGTATGACTTTCAGCTATGTCATAGAGCGTGGCACTGTCATCTGATTTAGATTCAAGGCTTTGCAGCTATAAACTTCAGCCCTGCCTGTCTATTTGGGCACTATCCCTTCTGAAGCCTCACTGACAGCTATGCTGTGCTTGAGTGCAGAGGAGATCTGCTCCTGCCTTTGACATTTAATGCTGCTGCTTGTCAAACAGCAGAGCCTCTACTGCCTACAGAACACAGGAGGTGAAACAGGAAGTACCGTATTTTTCGGACTTTAAGACGCACCGGACCATAAGACGCAACAACCGTATTTTTCGAACTTTAAAGGGGTTGTATCATTTAATTGAATGGTCTTTAGAATAAGAGGACAGTGAAAACAAGCAACTTTGCAATTGGATGTCATTAGCAAAAGCGGTCTTGTTTTCACAGTATTCCTTATCTTCGTTTTCTGTAAACAAACTTCTCCAGTGCTGGTCGGATAGTCGGATCCCACCTCCTTGCATTTCATTAGATGAGGGCTCTAATAATTTACATTCTGTTCTGCCCCAGGACCGCTGTATTCAAGGAGTTTGCATTCCTGCCTCTCGCTCAGAATTAGGGGTCGACAACAATTTCACTCTATACAGTTAGCTGCCTCCTCACTGACACTGCAGCTGACTCTTTAATCAGAAAACAAACAGAAATTTTGTCACGGTGCCTTAATGCTCCGTGTGTAAGGGGCAAAAAAAATTTTCCCCTTATACGCTAACTCTCCTCTTGACATAAAACTACTGCTACAAAAAAAAAAACAGCACAATTGTGCGTGGGTGCCTTATGTAAACTTGAAGGGAAATCTGTGCTCTGGATGGATTCAACTGTAGCAAAAACCTCCGCTGTGAGAGTTTAT
Organism: Phyllomedusa bahiana; assembly: GCA_025379985.1. Classification (NCBI taxonomy): domain Eukaryota; kingdom Metazoa; phylum Chordata; class Amphibia; order Anura; family Hylidae; genus Phyllomedusa; species Phyllomedusa bahiana. The sequence goes on along the minus strand of JAODAL010070461.1, from coordinate 4,015 downwards.
TGCTTGAGTTCATAGAAGAGTTTAGACTGAAGAGGGGCCCGTGGATGTAAACAGCTCTTACAAAAAAGATGATGGGAGAGGCATGATATGTGGGGGGGGACCCACTGGGGCCCGAATGAAGTGAAGGGGGGATGATGTCATCAGCAAAAAAAAACCAGCTGGGGGGGAAGAAAATGCCCCCCGGATTTCGGAAGTGAGGATAAGCTTCAGGGAAAAAGCTGAATGAAGAAAAACAAAAACATCCCCTTTAAGACACACCGTACCATAAGACACACCTATCGTATTTTTCGGACTTTAAGACGCACCGCACCATAAAACGCACCTACCGTATTTTTCGGACTTTAAGACGCACCGCACCATAAGACTCACCTACCGTATTTTTCGGACTTAAAGACGTACCACCATTTTACTCCCAAATTTGGCGGAAAAAATGTGCATTTTATAATCCAAAAAATACGGTAACAGGCGGCACAGCAATCGAGGGTAAGTGAAATCCCAAGATGAAAAAACTCAACTTTTATAGTCAGGAGTCTCATTTGTTTCCGAAAACAGCACTACTTTTGTCCATGGGCTGCATCTCAAATACGTAAATGTAACCAAAAAAGTCCCCTTTCGTAATCCAAATGCAGTATTAGTCCCTTTGATATGGTGAGAAAAAGAGGCATGCGGCTGAAGAGGGAAATCCCAAAAAAAGGGAAAAAAGTAGCTTCCGCACTTGTAAATTTTCATATAAGGCTATGTTCACAGGTTAAAAGGATGTATTTCAGTCCGTAATTACACGCCAGAGTGCGCAAATTACGGCTGGAATACGTTCCAGTCATTACGGTAATCCACATTCTCATAGAGAACTATGGATTACGTCCCCTCTCCCGTCAGCGAATCCCGCCGCGGGGGGGAGTTAAGTGACATGTGAATTACCAGTGGCGTATACGCGCCGCTGGTAATGAATGTCTATGGGCCGGCGAGGTGCCGGGCCCCCCGCTTCCGCCCCCGTCCACACGGCGTAATTGCGGGCATAATTACGCCCTGCAAATAAGCCATGTGAACCTAGCCTTTTAAAATCAAATTTAGGTTCCAATTAAAAAAATATAAAATCAAAAACAACAAAGGACAAATACTATTTACGCGTTTCAAGCCTCTCTCCGGCTCTTAGACATAATGATGAGGTTGCAATAGCTAGCAATCATTCACAAATTTTGGCTGCAATATCAGGTAAATCATTTTACAAGGTATGATTGCAATTTTCAGGCAGAGCACGGACAAATACTTATGCAACACCAGGCAGATCACAAAATGAGTATGGTTGCCACAACAGGCAGTCCATGGACAAGTATGATTACAACAGGCAGGCACGGATGGGATTGGCGTGACACCAGGGCAGGGCCACAGAAAAAGTTGGGTTGCTATTTGTTGACATGACACCAGAGTTTAAACTTTGGTTTCTCTATGACATAGGCCTGTCCAGAGGTAGGGTGTGACAAGGCTGTTTTTGACAATTGAATAATACATTGCAGTACAGATATGTACTGCAATGTATTATACCAGGAAAAATTTTAAACCAAAGTTGAGTCTAGTCCCCCCGTGGGGAAAAGTGAGGAAAAAAAAATTTAAAAAAAAAAAAAATGTGAAAATAATTTTTTTTAAAAACACACAAACCCCCTTTCCCCCTTTTACAAATTTCTTATCACCCGAAAAAAATTTAAAAGGGAAAGGGATATTTTTTTATCGTCACATCGTAATGATGTTGGGGTATAAAACCGGGGCATGCTAATTTAAATTTCAAAATTTAGGTCCAAAAAAGATATAAAAAAAAAAACAAAAAGCAGAATAAATAAAACGGGAAAAAAACAAACCTATTAAAATTTTCACTAGTCCCCCCAAATTTGGGACCAAAATGAAAACATCAAATTTTTCTCGCAAAAAAACAAACCCCCACATATCTTTTGTCAAAAATAAGAAATAAAAAGGGTTTGTTTCTCAGGAACCCTTTTGGGAATTTTTAAAAAATTTTTTTTTAAGTTAAATTTAAAAAAAGTAAAAATAACCCCATGGTGGGGTTTCTGTAAAACTAAATGTAAAAAAAAAAAACAAGGAAATTTAAAGTTTTTCTTTTTCATTTTCAAGCGAAAAACCCCCCCCAAAGACCCCCAAAAAATGGGAAAAGCGGTATATTACCCCTGGCTCATGCCGCCTCCCCGCGGCGGGGGAGTGAGCTAGGCCCCTGGGTGGTTTTTTTCCCCTTTTGCTCCAATTTATCTATTAAGGGTCTTCGGAGTAAAAGCGAGGCGGAGAAATTTAGCTGTTTCTCTGGGCACCCGTTGTGGCACGATCGTACCGGTTTTCTGTTCCTAAACCGACCCGCCCGTGAAGTTTTTAAAAAAACTTCCGAGCTGTTGTTTATGTAACCCTGCCCCCCAAAGCATTGTGGGGATTTCCCGAGGGGAGGGTGGGTTGACAGTCACCATGGAGACCATTCACAAACAAAACAATACTTTTTATCTCTATTTTTATGAGAGATTTGAAGTCTTCTCATTTCCAAAATTCCCCCCTGGGGAAAAATGAAAAAAAAGTTTTAAAAAAATTTAAAAAAAATGAAACCAAACCGAAAAATAAAAATTTAAAAAAAACATACACCTCCCTTTTCCCCTTTTTCAAAAAGGCAATCACCCCAAAAATAAATAAAGTACACATATTTGGTATCGCCCCCTGCGTAACAAAAAATGCCCTATAAATTTATGTCATGTTAATTTACCCACACAGTGTACGCCGTTAAAAAAAAACGGGGACCTTTTTGGAAGACCATGCAATCAATGGCATGTGAATTATGCAAATCAGAAAAACCCTTATCCCGCAGTATTATCTATTTAAATTTATTCTATATGTCCCCTTGGGAGAAAATTGGGGTAGACTTTGTCTATTACATTTTGACAGTGGTAAAATGCTTAATTCCCAAATTTTTGAAAAAGGCCTCCATTCCTACGAAAAGGATTTATATATTCGTTTTAAAAAAGTATATGGAGTTCCTTACTGCTATGTCGTACAAGAAATTGGATTCCTTTGACGCTATCTGGAAGCCTTGGGATATTTACTGTATCACTAACGATTTGTAATGATGTATTGCCTGCTTTGGTGGACTGCAATTCTTTGGATGGCCTTTTTTTTTCCTACCATGTGTGTCATGTCTATTTTCTCCCCTTTTTTTTGCGGGCTGTCTTCGTTGTTCAGAGTATGTCGATTTAGCTCTTACCTAATATAGCCCATGGTACATCTTGGGCTAAAGTTAAAATGCTATTTATTCTTATTGATTATTCAATGTTTTCTATACTGTTTTTCTCTTTTGTATTTCTGTAACATTTGACATTATGACTTGCACTGCTACTACAGAACTATGGGCTGTCTTGGTGCCGATGTTTATGCTGTTTCTTTTCATTTATATAGGGCATGTGATATTTTTAATGGGGTTCTTTGTGTTTTATTGACTTTGAAACTTAATAAAAAAAAATTACAGTTTAAATAAAAAAAAACAAAGAATTGTGATTTTCGTTCTTCCCTCAGCAATACTGTTTAAAAAGTAATAAAAGGGATCAAAAACTATATTAAACGCCAAGTTGTACCAATTAAAATATCAGTTTTATCCCGCAAAAAAAAGTCCTTAACGCTCTGTATATGGAAAAATAAAAAGTTTTATCAGAAGACAGCGATGCATAAATATTGTTTTACACAATAAAAACACCTTTTTTTTTAAAGCGCTTCAACGTAAAAAAAAAACTATATAAATTGGGTATCACCAATCGTATCGACCCACAGAGGTAAAACTAACTTGTCAGGTATACTGCACGGTAAGCGCTGTTTAAAAAAAAAAAAAAACACTATAGGATTGTAGTATTTTTTTACCCTGCCTTGCAAAAAAAAGGGTTTAAAATGATCAAAAAGCCTGTTCCCCCCAAAATTAAAACAATAATAGTCAAAATATCCCCCAAAAAAAACAAAATTACTAAACCCCTCACAAAAAAAA
>JAODAL010070460.1:0-15916 GCA_025379985.1 Phyllomedusa bahiana | reverse complement strand
TGGACTTTAACATTTCATGTGACCTATTTGCATATCATGTCATCCACTAGAACATCATGTCACCTATTTGAATATCATGTAATCTATTAGAACATCATGTGACTCAACAGGGTATCTATAAAATGCAATCTAGCAAGTGTTTGTATCACACCCGCTGAGGAAGCAACTGCGAAACGTGCGTAGTGGCTGATACATTAGGGTGAGCTTATACCAATGCCGTGCGCTTTGTATATTCCTTATACCTGATTTTTACTGCTGAGGTTATTAGCACTTAAGTAATGTTGCACTTGCACTTTAATATATTTATAGCTTGTGCTGTTCCTCATTCTTTGATGGATATATGACATTTTTTGTCTCCCTATTTGTGCCTAGCCGTGTATCTGTTGTAGTCGACCTATTTTATTATGTTTGTTTAAATTTGTTATCTAATAAAGATTGAATTCTATTTTATGGGAACAAATCCTCCTTGTCTTCATTTTTTGGTCAAAGATGTCATCAATATAGCGTACTCACAGGAAGACATCTCTGTTAATTTCCTCCCTGCAGTCTGTAAATACCATGGTGTTTTTCTACCAGCCCAGAAGCAGATTTACAAATGTGGTAGCACTAGGGCCCCTGATCTGGTGGTACATTTTCTGGTCAAAGAGAAAAACATTATTATCTAAAATAAACTTCAACAGAGAGATAATTAATATATTGTGTGGTTTGCATTGAGTACCCCATGAATCCAAGAAAAATTCAATGGCTTTCAAGCCTTTTTCATGAGGGATAGATGAATACAGGGCTTCAACGTCTATACTACATAATGGTGTTTGATGATCAACCAATATTTCTTCTAGTTTTAATAAGAGATCCGAGGTATCCCTCACAAAAGAAGGTAGAGATGACAAAGTTTCTTTAAACATGAGTTTTATTATAAGGTAAGGTACGAGTAGAGAAAGGCCTTTACAGTAATAACATGTTTCAATAAAGTATGAACATAAGTAACATATTGCTTGCAACATCAGGCCGTGGAACTCCGCGAAAATAAAACAATAGACTCAGCGGTGTAAAGAACAGGAATAAAGCGGTTATACATTTACAGTTAGAGAGACGCAGTGCTATAAAAGATGGGTTAGCTTGACTCAGAGGGAGCAAACTGAGCAGAATTTGGACAAGAGCCAGGGTTACCAAAGCAACCTTCTCTTAAGGCATACATAGTTACATATTTACATAGTTAGTACGATTGAAAGAAGACACGTGTCCATCAAGTTCAACCAAGGGTGGGGAAAATGTGGGTGAGGGAGAGAGACAAGGACTTTAAGCCCAGCCTCCCCACTGGTTAATGCCCTGAAACCCACAAGGCAAGAACCAATCTGCTCCAGTGGAGACCATATCTCTGACCCCAGAGCCTCCACCAGCCAGGATCCAGAATTTTACATAGCTACATACGCATTAATATTCTTTAGTTCCAGGTAGGTATCTAAGCCTTTCTTGAAACTCTCTACAGTTCCTGCTGTGACCAGGTCCTCAGGCAGTGATTCCACAGATTCACAGTTCTTACAGTGAAGAACGCTCTTCTCCTCTGGAGATTGAATCCTTTTTTCTCTAGTGGAAGGGAATGTCCCCTTGTCTTTTGAGGGGGCTTCACTTGAAATAATTTTTTCCCATACTTTTTGTAGGGACCATTTATATATTTAGATAAATGAATCATGTCCCCCCGAAGCCGTCTTTTCTCAAGACTTAATAAGTTAAATTCTACTAACCTCTCCTCATTCCCCTTATAAGTTTGGTCGCTCGTCTTTGTACTCTCTCTAGCTACATTACATCACTTCTATAAACTGGGGCCTAGAATTGAACAGCATATTCTAAGTGAGGGCGCACCAATGCTTTGTACAGCGGTAGAATTACATCCTTGTCCCCCGAGTCCATGCCTTTTTTAATACACGCAAATATCTTACTTGCCCTAGAGGCAGCTGATTGACATTGCATGCTGTTCTGTAGTCTATGATCTACAAGAACGCCCAGATCTTTCTCAACAAGCGATTCTCCAAGTTTTTTCTCCCCCTAGGACATATGATGCCTGTAGATTATTTCTACCCAGATGCAGAACCTTACATTTATCCACATTGAACCCCATTTGCCAAGTGGATGCCCAAGCACTCAGTGTGTCCAGGTCTGCTTGCAATTTATGAGCATCTTCCATAGATTGCACTACCCTGCATAGCCTGGTATCATCTGCAAAAATAGAAACTGTGCTATTGATCCCTTCCACTATATCGTTAATAAATACATTAACCCCTTAAGGATCAGGCGTTTTTTTTTTGTTGACACATTTGTTTTTCCCTCCTCGCCTTCTGAAAGCCATAACTTTTTTATTTTTCCACCTACATAGACACATGAGGGCTTTTATTTTGTGGGACAAGATGTACTTTCTAATGGTGTTATTCACTATACTATAGAATATACTGGGAAACCGCAAAAAAATTCCAAGTGGGGCAAATCATGAAAAAAAAATGTATTTTTGCCATGTTTGCGGGGGTTTTGCTTTTACGGCGTTCAATCTTCGGTAAATATAATGAGTTATCTGTATTCTATAGGTTGTTATGCATCCGGCAATACCAAACATGTAGGGTTTCCATTATGTTTTGGTACCGTAAAAAAATTCCAAACATTTTCTATTTTTTAAATTTGCGCCACGGCGCCATTTTGTGCGACCAATAACTTTTTGTACTAACACCTACGGACGTCAGTGAGGGGGCATTTTTTGTGGGCTGAAGTGTACTTTTTATCGCTAGCAGTTTGGAATGCATGCAAATTTTTTGATCAATTTTATTCCATTTTTTGAGTGACGTAAAATGACCAAAAAACGCAATTTTGGCGTTTGGAATTTTTTTTCTTCTACGGTGTTCAGCTTACGGGATAAATGATGTTATATTTTTATAGATCGGACTTTTTCGGATGCGGCGATACCAAGTATGTGTAACTTTTTTATTATTTTAATGATTTTATTTGTAAAATGGGGAAAGGGAGGTGATTTGAACTTTTAATACTTTTTTTTTTGTACTTTAAAACTTTATTTATTTATTTATTTTTCTGTAACATTGAGGCCACCTGTGGTGCTTGACCACTAGGTGGCGCGATTGTTAATACAACCTAATGCATTGCATAGGCAATGCATTAGGGTGTACAAAGATGGCGGTTTCCCCACTTCCTGTCTGTGGACTGAAGTGGGGCAAATCGGCCAGGGTAAGTGACGGGAGCCTTCACAAGGCTCCCCACCACAATGCCCGGTCATTGGATTGGTGCAGCATAGCTGCGCTGATGCCGATCACTGCACCGATCGGTGCGCGGCACCGATCGGCGTTAATTCAGACGCCGCGGCCATCTTTGACGCGGTGTCTGATGAGTAAAACAGCGCCAGCGGGCAGAGCCGCTGTTACTGCTGGGTGTTAGCGGCGATTTGCCGCTAACACCCGGCGGCGGTGCAGGGGGGGGTCGCGGAGCTATCCCCCTGCAAAGCCCCTTAGCGGTCCTGGGACGTACTGATACGCCCAAGGTCTTTAAGGGGTTAAATAAGAGAGGACCCAATACTAAGCCCTGTGGCACACCACTCACAACCGGGGACCACTCAGAGTAGGAGTCATTTACCACCACTCTCTGAGTACGATCCAGCAGCCAGTTTTTAATCCAATTACACACTGTTATCTCTAACCCAATGGATTCTAATTTACCTAACAAACGATTATGCGGGACAGTGTCAAATGCCTTTGCAAAGTCTAAAAACACAATATCCACAGCTGCCCCGCTATCCAGACTTCTACTCACCTCTTCATAAAAACAGATCAGATTGGTCTGACAGCTTCTGTCCTTAGTAAATCCATGCTGGCAATCACTAATAATATTGTGTTTGTCAACATACTCCTGTATATAGTCCCTTATGAGCCTTTCAAACATTTTTCCCACAACAGATGTTAAACTTACTGGTCTATAACTACATGGGCAAGACTTGGAACCTTTTTTGAAGATGGGAACTACATTTGCCTTGCGCCAGTCTCCTGGTACTATACCAGTCACCAGGGAATCTCTAAATATAATGTACAGGTGCACACCGATAACTGAGCTGAGCTCTTTAAGAACTCTTGGGTGAATGCCATCAGGGCCTAGAGCCTTGTTCACATTCAGTTTATTTAACTTGGCTTTGACTTTTTCTACACTGAGCCAATTAATTATAGCATATGATGTACTAACAGTACTGGCACCACTTACATCTGCACTTGGCCCACCCCCATCAACTACTATCTCATTGATAGTATATACTGAGCTGAAGAACCTAGTTAGTACCTCTGCCTTCTCTTGGTCCCCAAGGACCAGCTCCCCATCACAGGTTTTTAAGGGTCCTACTTGCTCTGACTTTGGTTTTTTGGCATGTATATGCTTAAAGAATTTCTTGGGGTTAGTTTTGCTGTCCTTGGCCAAATGCCTTTTATTTTGAATTTTAGCTGCTTTTAGCACTTTACAGATTTTATTAAGCTCTCTATAATTTTCAAAGGCTGATGCCAACCCCTCTGACTTATATTTTTTAAATGCCCTTTTTTATTGTTTATTGCCCTCTTAACAGAAGGTAGAAGCCATGTTGGTTTTAGTTTTAGTCGCTTATACTTGTTACCCATAGGAATATATTTTGCAATAAATTTCCCCAAAGTATATTTAAAGCTCCCCCATTTGGCTTCTATATCACTATTTGCTAATAGCTGCTCCCAGTCTAGGTCCTGTATTGCATCCCTCAATAAGGAAAATTTGGCCCTTTTAAAATTAAATGTTTTTGCCTTCCCGCTGTTTTTCTTTTTTCCAGTTTACGCTAAAATGAATTATATTGTGGTCACTGTTACCAAGATTTTCAGAAACCGTGACCGCTCCGACAAGTTCTGCTTTGTTAGAAATGACCAGATCCAACAGAGCATCACTTCTAGTGGGTTCCTCCACAAACTGCCCCATAAAAGTATCCTCTAACAGATTGAGGAACTTCCTTCCCTTTTCAGTTGATGCAGAACCGTGACCCCAGTCAATGCCTGGGAAATTAAAGTCACCCATTATTATCACTGTACCTGCCTGTGCTGCCCGCACCATTTGATTATGCATCTGTTCTTCTATCTCCTCAGTGATGTTCGGGGGTCTATAGATTACACCAAAAATAATATTTTCTGCATTAATCCCCCCTTGTATTTCCACCCACAATGTTTCCACATCATTAGCTACTCTGCCCTGTATTACCTCTTTCACATTTGCCTTCATATCACTCCTTACATACAGACACACTCCTCCTCCCCTCCTGTTCGCTCTGTCTTTCCTAAATAGATTAAAACCTTGAAGGTTGACCTCCCAAACATGTTGGTTGCAAGATTTCTAGCATTTGTGAATAGACATTTTAAGTTCCCTTCCAGTTTTACACTTTCCGTCAACGGTTTGGGATTGTATCTAACATGTTCATTAGAAGGCATGGGATCATACATTACCCGATCAGTAGACAGCATGGGATTAAACGTTACCTGTTCAGATGACGGCATTCGATTAAACATCTCTCCTTCGGTAGATGGCATGGGATTATACATTACCCTTTCAGATGATGGCATGGGATTATACAGTATACCTTTAGTGGACAGCATGAGATTACACAATTAGTAGATGGCATGAGAATACATGAGATATTGTGGGTACCTATATCTTCAATGCTGGTTTGCAACACATGGATCTCCTTATCCACTGGTCTACTCCACCTCCCCCATTCCACTTCTCCACCCGCCGATATAGTCTGCCCACTCTCTAACCTATCTACCCCTTCATTTTCTATATTGTTCTCCCTCCTCATCCCTAGTTTAAATACTCCCACACCCCTTCTAGACTTTTTTCCCCCAGCACAGCTGACCCCCTTCCATTAAGGTGCAATTTATATGTAGAAAACAGATTGTACCCCAATGAAAAATCAGCCCAGTGCTCTAAGAACCAAAACCCTTCTGTCTTACACCAAGACTTCAGCCATGCATTTAACTCCCTGAGCTCCCGCTGTCTTTCCTGTGTAGTGCATGGCACCAGCAGTATTCCGGAGAACACAACCTTGGAGGTCCTTCCCTTCAGCTTTGAGCCTAGTTCTTTAAAATTATTCTTTAGGATCCTCCACCTACCGTGTATTCTGTCATTGGTTCCAACATGGACCACAACAGCTGGGTCATCGCCAGCCCCTCCCAGTAATTTATCCACCCGGTCCACCACATGCCGAACCCTGGCACCAGGGAGACAGCAAACCATTCGGTTGAGGCGGTCCTGTCGACAAATAATTCTATCCGTCTTCCTGATTATAGAATTCCCTACAACTACTAACTGTCTTTTCTTACCTGCATTCCCATCCCCCCTACTACTAGTTGGGCTGCTCTTCCGGCTGCTAGGAAGAGCAGTGTCCACTAGGGCTGCCATTTCTGAGACTGATTCCCCAGCATTATCACCCAACTTGGCAATTTTGCTAGGAATCTCAGGAGGAGAAGTGGCCTTCCTTTTTCTGGTACCCCTAGAACTCCCCCTGTCTACATTAACCCAGCTACATGGCTCCTCCTGCTGATCCAATACTCCACCCTCGACATTTAGCCCACTAACTGTTTGCTCCAAGAGTAGTAAACTCTTCTCTTCATTGTCAATCGCCCTCAGTGTCGCATTTTGCTTCTCTAGGTCTAAAATGCGAGCTACCAGAGTAGCAACATGCTCACATCTGCTACAGTGGTATTCACCCTGGATCTCTTGCTCCAGTAGTGCATACATATGGCAGATTGTGCACTGCTGGAAATTGCCAGTGAAGCTGCCCATTATCCCGGTGCAACAGCAATGAAGAGAAAAAAAAAAAGTTAATGAGATTGAAGTATTAAATAAAAGAGGTTTGTTTACTTACCAGTTTTTCTCTCCTGTTTTTAACTCCGGTTTGTTAACTCAGCACTCTGTTCTCTCAAGCACTCAGTTTGAGCCAAGCAATGGAGCCACCAATAGAGCCAAGGGGATCAGCAAATTGAAATTAACTCTATTAATGATTTCCGAGGTTGAAGGGATATGAGGAGATTTCCAGGCCTTGGCTATTGCTATACGAACAGAGATTAAAACATGGAAGAAAATAGTTCGTAATGAGATGGGAATTGCTGAGAGACCTATATCTAGCACTGCAAGTTCTTGGGAAGGTGTGCAATAAAATCCAGTTATCTTAGATACTAGGCGAAACACTGACTTCCATAATTTTTTAATGTCAGGGCATCCCCACCAGACTTGAAGTAGAGTACTCAACTGACCACAATTTTTCCAACATAAGCCAGAGGAGCCGGTGTGCATGTGAGCCAGGCACGCGGGCGGTAGGTACCAATGGAAGATGAATTTTGCGCATAGTTTCGGTGTGATTAAGGCATTTAGAGAGCTGTAAGGGGGTTATGTGGGCCTCTTCCCATTGGTCTAAGGAAAACTGCTTAGCTAGCTCTTTTTCCCATTTGAGTATGGGAAGGGTCTTGACATCACTTTTCTTATCAGTAATCATATGATAGAGCAAGGATAAACCTTTCTGAAAGCCTTTTTTTCTTAGAGATATTTATGAAAGTCAGACGGGGCAGTAGGTGAAGACGGACAATCAATTGAATTGATAAGGTGCCTAACCTGAAGATATTGAAAGAAATATATCTGCGGTCTTCTCAATTTATGGGAAGACGTAAGATCTGTGAAGGTTTTTAAATCGCCGTTATCATGGAAAAACTGGTCAACTGAGTTTATCTCTAGCTGAGCCCATGTGGTTACCATCCCAGCAACCTAGGACATCTAACGGAGTCTGTTCATTTAATAGGGAAACCCAAGAGTTGGATACTACATACTGTTCCCAAAGTTCAAAAATGACTGACAATGACTGTAGTGGAGAAGTTGGGGAAGGAGCTCCCAGGAGAGAAGCTCTAAGATGTGAACTGACGAGACGCGGGGAGTAGTGATGAGCGCATGTGTCAACTATCGTTATGGTTTCGATAGTCGATATTGGCAATTATCATGACGATATCCGATAGTCGATAACAGATTATCACTGATGACCATTAAAGTCTATGGGAGAGGAACAACACCTTCATTCTTACACCCAAACAGGGCTGGAGAAGCTGGAATTAACGTCCACAACAGTAAACTGGATACGTGCTACATCTTAGGCAAGACAATTAGGCAACAAGAGGTACATAAGAAAAGTCACAGACCATTCACTATCCCTGTCTTGTACCACAGCATGACCCTTAAACCTGCATGACCCACAAATTAAAAAGTGCCAGAAGGCAGTATTATTTGAACCATCATAATACTTGAACTGGACATTGACTATCCCTGTCCTGTACCGCAGCATGACCCTCAAACCTGCATGACCCACAGATTAAAAAGTGCCGGAAAAAGGAGTCTTTGAACCACCATTTTAGTTGAACTGGACATTGACTATACCTGTCCTGGGCCACAGCATGAGCAACTCATCATGCCATCACCTGGACCATCATCATCTCTCATCACAGATGTATAATTATTATCCCCTGATGAACCATATCTTGGGGAAACGCGTCGGGAATTATGTCTGTGTTCTGTATGTATGTTACTGTATAATTTAGTTAGTTAGGGTGAGTCGCCGAGAGGTGGGGTCGCTGTTTTCGTGGCGAGTGCTCTATCTGGATAGGACTAGTATAGTGATAGCGATAGTGCTTTTTCTATTATATGGTATATACTGGTCCAATGGAGCAACGGAGTCTACTGTGACAAGGTCTTCAGAACCGTGAGTTTTTGACCACATTTTCCTCCCTCTTATAGGGGCACTTCTCCCTGCTAATAGGTATTTGGTACAATGTCTTTTTTGCTGTGATTAGCTAGACATTGTCCACTTGCTTTTGTATTTAGGTACTGATATACACCGGGTACTTTATACATATACAGTTGCATATTTGTATAGTGGCTATATGTGTGAGGCCATTTTTATATATAAAGGATAATTATTTTAATGCATATCTATTAAAGATTATTGTTTAAGGATTTTTCTTTTGATCTGTGAGACGCCACAGCATGAGCCCCAAACCTGCATGACCCCCATATTAAAAAAGTGCTGGAAAAAGGAGTCTTTCAACCACCATTTTAGTTGAACTGGACATTGCCTATACCTGTCCTGGACCGCAGTATGACCATTAAACCTGTCTGACACACAGATTAAAAAGTGCCAGAAAAAGGAGTCTTTGAACCACCATTTTAGTTGAATTGGACATTGACTATACCTGTCCTTGACCGCAGTATGACCATTAAACCTGTCTGACCCACAGATTAAAAAGTGCCGGAAAAAGGAGTCTTTGAAACACCATTTTAGTTGAACTGGACATTGACTATACCTGTCCTGGACCGCAGTATGACCATTAAACTTGTCTGACCCACAGATTAAAAAGTGCCAGAAAAAGGAGTCTTTGAACCACCATTTTAGTTGAACTGGACATCAACTATACCTGTCCTGGGCCACAACATGAGCCCCAAACCTGCATGACCCCCAGATTAAAAAAGTGCCAGAAAAAGAAGTCTTTCAACCACCATTTTAGTTGAACTGGAAATTGACTATCCCCGTCCTTTACCGCAGCATGCAGGTTGCATTAACCACTGAAGAACAGATTGGCGACACTGTTCGTTACTGAGCTTCACAGGGCACCGACCCAGTGATGAAAGGCCTGATGGTCCTGCAACCGAAGATCCGCTGGCTTGCGTGTTGTCGCCAGCACTGGAAGGAGCATCTTCTCTCGTACCTCTACCTCCATGTCCTACATCCCTCTTTGCTCGCTTACCACCTGCATTTCGCTCCATGTTCAGAAAGATAAAAATTTAAAAAGGTATGGAAGAGTTTTTGACAGTCTCTTATTGAAATACAGCAAATCACAGCTATTCTTAAATCCCTCTAATTTCCTACAGCCAACTAGGATTAGAAACAGTTGTTTCTATCGAATACCTGTGAAATGCAGTCTGGTGGAAGAACTGCAAGACAAAAATCAGTGTTCTTCCTTCAGTCCCAGGGATTTAAAACTGCCCAATAGGACTAGGAATTGATAGTTTTCAACAAACTATCATACAAGTGCGGTATCTGCGCCAAACAGATACACTGAGTGCAATAAAACTATTCAAAAGTTACATGGATGAGAAATTGCATTTCTTGGAGCAATGACAAATGAGAACAGTTGCTAGAAAAATTTTCTATCAAAATTGGCGTACAACATGGCTATATGAAAAAAACTGGGACGCACAAAATAAAAGGTACACTATCACCTCAGGTGCGAGGTGTGCTGGCCAGAAAGTGGTAAAAAAAAATGCCATTTCAACGCAGATTCAAAGAAGAGTCTGTGTTGCACAATATGCACTCTCCTTTCCAAAGCCTCTGTCTGTCCGTCCGTCCGCCCCCCGCCCCCCCCCCCCGCTCTTGGACAGCGCTAGATGCTTCTTTAAAAGTCTCTGTCTAACTAAATAAGAACTGAAATTCTCTAATCTACCTATATTCTAATGTTCACAGCTAAAAGCATAGTTGTCTGTATGAATAAAGATAAGAACTGTGTCTCTGAGCTGTATTGAGAGACACGCAGCAGACGTCTTGCTCTAATGTTAGACATTGAAAGACTGATGCTGAACAGGAAACGCTGGTCTATGCAAAATGAGGTCATGTGATTTTTCCAACCAATGACAACCATACACATCACAGTCATGACGTTGCACACCTAGCTCACCCTGCTCTATGCTCTAAGCTGATTTGCTGGCCGCCAAAATGACAGGAAGAGCTGAAAGTGGCGCGATAGTAATAGATTATCTGTAAGATTGACAACTAAAATATCGCTTGATCAGAAATTTCCGATCAGCCTAAAAATCGTGCCGATTTAAACTTTGGCGATTAAAATCGCTCATCCCTAGCGGGGAGAAAAAGGAACCCTCTAATTGCGCCCATGAAGAGAACATGTCATTTGACCATAGGGGAAGGGCCTGTTCCAGAAGGATCGCTATATTGTAAGCTTGCAAATTAGGGGCAGCCAAACCACCGTTTTTATGGCTATAGAAAAGGAGATTGTGTTTGACCCTTGCTGTTTTACCATTCCAAGTAAAGTTGCAAAACAACCTTTGTAATTTAGTGATGATAGATTGAGGAATGATGTATGGGATGGTACGAGATAGGTATATAAACTTGGGTATTAGAGACATTTTTATAATATTAATTGTGGCTATCCAGAAGAGTTTGAGTTTATTCAATCTTTTGATCTCTGATTCCAACTCTGTATATAAGAGGTCAAAATTTGTGCTTAAAGTGGCCTGTGGGGATGTGGTCACTTTGATACCTAAGTAATCCAAAGATGACTGTGCTAGGGTGAAACCAAATTCCTTTAAATAGGGGGTTTGGAGATTAGAATTGTTAATTGGAAAAATATAGGATTTGGATTTGTTGAGTTTATAAAAATAAACTAATAAATAATTAGACAATGTATCCAGGATGACAGGAATTGAGGATTGGGGGTTCGAGACTATTAGCATGACATCATCTGCATAGAGACTAATTTTGTGGTGTGTATTCTGAGTGGTAATACCGGATATTAAAGAGTTACTTCTAATCTTCTCAGCTAGGGGTTCAATGCAGAGAACAAAATTAAGGGGGATAGAGGGCTCCCTTGACGCGTACCATTGGTAAGATCAAAGGGCTCGGATATGAAACCTGAAGTAAAAACTGAAGATGAAGGGGAAGAGTACAAGGTCATAATAGCAAACAGCAGGAATCCTGAGAAACCAAATTTCTGTAAAGTTAATTCTAGGTACCTCCAGTTAAATCTGTCAAAAGCCTTTTCAGCGTCGAATGAAAGAAAGGCTATATTGGTTCTGAGGTTGTCCGCTATCTGCACGAGATCCAAAAGACGTCGAGTGGCATCCCTAGCTTGCTTACCTGGAATGAAACCTGTTTGATCAATATGTACAAGAAAGGGAAGGATTACGTCTAGTCGGGAGGCTAGAATTTT
The DNA here is from genome assembly GCA_025379985.1 of Phyllomedusa bahiana. Lineage (NCBI taxonomy): Eukaryota > Metazoa > Chordata > Amphibia > Anura > Hylidae > Phyllomedusa > Phyllomedusa bahiana. The sequence continues at coordinate 3,887 of JAODAL010070460.1, read as the reverse complement.
TGGCATATACAACCTCAATTCCAAAAAAGTTGGGACACTAAATAAATTAAGAAAAAAAAACTGAATGTAATGATGTGGAGGTGCCAACATCTAATATTTTATTCAGAATAGAACATAGATGACAGATCAAAAGTTTAATCTGAGTAAATGTAACATTTTAAAGGAAAAATATGTTGATTTAAAATTTCACAGTGTCTACAAATGCCAAAAAAGTTGGGACAAGTAGCAATAAGTGGCTGGAAAAATGACATTGAGCATGTAACGAACAGCTGGAAGACCAATCAACACTAATTAGGTGAATTGACAACATGATTGGGTATAAAAAGAGCTACTCAGTGTCAATGTCTCTCTGAAGCCAAGATGGTAAGAGGATCCCCAATTTCACCATTGTTGCACAGAAAGATAGTGCAGCAATACCAGGATGGTGTTACCCAGCATAAAATAGCAAAAACTTTAAAGTTATCATCATCAACCATACATAACATAATCAAAAGATTCAGAGAATCTGGAACAATCGCTGTGCGTAAGGGTCAAGGCCGTAAAACTCTACTGGATGCTCATGATCTCCGGGCCCTTAAACGTCACTGCACCTCAAACAGGAATGCCACTGTCAAGGAAATAACAGAATGGGCTCATGAATACTTCCAGAAAGCATTGACAGTGAACACAATCCACCGTGCCATCCGCCGTTGCCAGCTGAAACTCTACAGTGCAAAGAGGAAGCCATTTCTAAGCAAGCTCCACAAGCTTAGCCATTTGCACTGGGCCAGGGGTCATTTAAAATTGGGTGTGGCAAAATGGAAAACTGTTCTGTGGTCAGATGAGTCACAATTTGAAGTTCTTTATGGAACAGTGGGACGCCATCTCATCAGGACCAGAGAGGACAAGGACAACCCAAGTTGTTATCAATGCTCCGTTTAGAACCCTGCATCACTGATGGTATGGGGTTGCATGAGTGCTTGTGCCATGGGCAGCTTGCATGTCTGGAAAAACACAATTAATGCAGAGAGCTATGTTCAGGTTCTAGAACAACATATGCTAGAATGCTAGACCACATTCTGCAGCAATCACAACATCATGGCTACGTTGGAGAAGGATCCGGGTACTGAAATGGCCAGCCTGCAGTCCAGATCTTTCACCTATAGAGAACATTTGGCACATCATAAAGAGGAAGGTGCGACAAAGAAGGCCCAAGACGATTAGAGGCCTGTATTAGACATGAATAGGAGAGCATTCCTATTTCTAAACTTGAGAAACTAGTCTCCTCTGTCCCCAGACGTCTCTGTTGACTGTTGTAAGAAGAAGGGGGGATGCCATACAGTGGTAAAAACGCATGGTCCCAACTTTTTTGGGATTTGTTGATGCCATGAAATTTTAAAAACAACATATTTTTCACTTAAAATAATACATTCTCTCAGTTTAAACTTTTGATCTGTGATTTGTGTTCTATTCTGAATATAATATTAGATGTTGGCACCTCCACATCAGTTTTTATTCACAATGGGCGACATGTATGAAGATCAGCGCATCGGAGCACCCGTTTTCCAGCGCTCGAACGTGAAAGCTGCGCCTCATGTATGTCGGCGCCCGAGGTGCTCTCATACATGTGGTGTAAAGTGCAGTGTGTGAGGCGCAGTGCGGGACTTAGGCGCAGAAGGATTGCGCCTAACATGTATTCCGATTCGAGACAGGCTGGAAAACAGCGAGAAATCATTAAACATTTTAGTGAATAGCAAAAAGAGTTGTCTTTCAAATGAATGAATGAATAAAGATAAAAATCAAAGCTGTCTAAAAGCGATTAAATGTACTGAAAAAGTGGATCATTTAAAATTAAAGGGAAAATATAAGATCGCAAAAGAAATAAATATCAGCTTCGTGAGTAATTGATTATGAATCAAAAAAATCATTTTTATCAGTTTTCAAACATTATCTGAAAAAGAGCTCAAACCTTTTAAAAAAATACATAAATAAAATCAATAACAAAAAATCAATAACATCATGAATTGGGATATTGGAAATTGCCGGGAAAGACAGTAATTCAAATTCTGTTAGCGCTTCTCATTGGTCGGCATAAACCAGCCAATTAGAATAGGAGCGACAGTGACCCATTATAACCTATGGAGTAGTATTGACCAATCAAAAGAAAAGGCGGGACAGTTCAAAATACAGTAAAAAATAAAAAAAAAAGCTGATTGGTTGAACTAGCGGGGGCTTGGCTATCCCGGCCAATTAGAGCGCGAGCTAATTTATCCCATTGTAACCTATGGAGAGATGGGGGCACTGAAATCTCAGCTCCGTGAGGCATGGTGTATTAGTAAATAATTAGTTTTTATGAAGTGTAAAACATTCTCTGGAAAAGAGCTAAAACCTTCTAAAAACATACCTAAATAAAATCCCTAACAACGCGTTTGTCGCCGGGATCGGCGCTACATCAGGGATTGGGATATTGAAAATTGCGGGGAAATACAGTAATTCAAAATCTGTAAGCGCTTCTCATTGGTCGGCAGAAACCAACCAATCAGAATAGGAGAGACAGTGAACCAAATGAAAAGGCGGGACAGTTCAAAATACAGTAAAAAATTAAGAAAAGAGCTGATTGGTTGAGACCAGGGGGCAGATATGAATCCACCAATCATATGTAGTGCGTCGATTTTGAGTGGAGCAAGAAGGGCGCGATAGAAGGGCGCCCTAAAAGTTATTACTGTCTATGGGAAATATTCTAGTACTGTGGTTGGTTGGGGGATAGAGGGGCTCGTCCTGCTTAGCCAATCAGCGGGTGAGCTACTTATCTCATAGAGTTCTATGGGGAAAAGAAATGCAGAGCAAGCTCTGTTTGTGATTGACTCAGTTAAAAGAGGCACGATTATTTGGGCCAATGGGAGAGCGAGCAACGCTCTTATGGGTTTTCTAATGCAATCTATAATAAAACTGTACATGGCAGAAATCAAATATTGTGCTGATGTGTATATAAAATTAACAATAATATGGGTGTAACCAAAATACATAAAAATGAATTCATTGAATTAATTTTTATTTCTTTATTTTCGTAAGCCAATTATCAATAATATGGCTGTAACGAAAATAAAGAAATAAAAATTAATTCATTGAATTTTGCAGGTAAAGAGTGTGGAGGTCATTTTGCAGGTTTGTTAACGTTTTCTTATTATCAGGGGAAGGGTTAGTTTTAAATGCCTTGTCTGCATGCTGAATTGAGACGAGGAGTTCATTTAGGGAGGAGTTATATTCTTTCTTACATCTACTGGCGAGCTGCATAAAAATTCCTCGAATGTATGCCTTATGGGCGCACCACAGTGAGGTTGGTGAGGAAACTGAATCAATATTTAAGGAAAAGTAGTCTTGGAGGTGTTTTTTCAAGTACGCAGTATTTTTGGGAGATTTAAGTAGAAAGTTATTAATTCTCCATAATCGAGGCTGGGAAGTGGTGGAGGAGGAATTTAAATGTAGATGGACTGGTGCGTGGTCTGACCAGGTGATATGACCAATGGTTGTGGAAATAACTTGAGGGAGTATTAGCTTATCTAAAAATTAAAAAATCTATTCGGGTATGAGCTCAGTGGGGGTGGGAGAAAAAATTAAAATCTTTTTCAGTCGAATGGGTATATCTCCAAATATTATGAAGATCTTCCTCAAGAAGTAGAGAGTTTAAATCTTCAGGAGGTGATCCACGTACCTTGGATCTGTCTAACACATTGTTAATGACAATATTAAAATCTCCACCTATAAGTAAACCACCTTTTCTCACCTGTTTGGCTTCTGTAATAATTTTCCTATTAAAGGAGATTTGTTTGGTGTTGGGTGCATATAAGGCCACTAGTGTAAGCGGTATAGAATTTATCTCACAAATCAAATGATTATCTGCTAAGGGG
>JAODAL010070459.1:0-15916 GCA_025379985.1 Phyllomedusa bahiana | reverse complement strand
TAATAGAAAAAGGGGACACCCCCCCCCTTTTCCGGTTTTTTAGGTCACTTTCTAAAAAGACGGGAAACCCCCTGCAAGTTAACCCCCAGTCGTACTCTCGCCCAAGCCCGTTCATTTATCCCCATATTAATATTTTTCTTCAGAAAATTAAAAATTCTATTTTCATTTATTTTGTTGGTCGGACCCCGGGGCTTGGTCACCCTTTGCAATTTTAGGTTTTTCCCAAGTTTTTTTTTCCTTTTTCCCCCTTTTTTCTTTTTAAACAAAGGCTACCCTTCCTCCACCCCAAACCCCCCTTGGATTTATTACAAATTCCCCAAGCTCTCTATTTTCACTATTTCCCCTTGAAGCTATATGTTTTTGTTTCCCTCCCCCCCAGTCCCTTTTTTAAATATTCCTCCACTTTACCCCATTTTTGCCCCCCAAATACAGCTGCCCCCCCCTTTTAGGTGCAGCCCGTCCCTAGCATAGACCCTTTTTCCCAAAGGAAGAAGTCCCCCGCCCCCCCAAAAAACCCCAAAAATCCCTTTTCCTCCCAAAAATTTTTTTGAGCCACTTTTTAAACCTCTCAACCCCCCCGCTGTTCTCTGGTGTGGCCCGGGGAAAAATTTTAATATTTCTAAAAATTTTCCCTTGGGGGTCCTTCCCCTTGGTTTTTCCCCCAAGTCCCTAAAACCCTTTTTAAGGGACACCCCACCTACCTCAAAACTTTTGTTTTGGTGCCAATGTGGCCATGACAGCGGGTTTTTAAACCGGGCCCCAAACCAAAAAAATTTGGGTAAACCAACATGCGATATGTCAAAACCCGGGCCCCAGGTAAAAAACCTTTTTTCTTTTTAAAAACGACCCCGGGGTCTTTGGGCGGGTTTTTCCCCTGTCTGGGGCCCCTTATACTTTATGGGTGTTTTAACAACCCCAAAAAGGGAAGGGCCATTTTTTCCCAATTTGCTTTTAAACATGTAGGCAAGTATTATAAACATTAAAAACCAAAACATTTCTGTCCCAAAACTTTTATCTTATTAAAGACGGTTAGGGGGTTTTCTAACCAAAAGTGTTTTAGCTTCAAACTTTTAAAGGAAAATTTTTAAAGGAAGATTATTCCCAAAAATAATTTACTGTTCTGATTTTATTTGGTTTTTGGGAGTTAGTTAAATTTTCTTATCTCCTGTTGTTTACAAAGCTTCCCTAGGTTACCGTTTACCTTTCTTTGCTTTTTGCGTTGCGGATGGTGAATTCACGGGCCTGTGTTTACCGGGCAGGACGGAGTTCCCCCACCCCAGTTTTTTTTATTTGTTCTTATTTTTTCTCATTGGGAAAGTTTTTTAACCCTTTTTAGTTATTGCAGGGGTGAGGGAGATCAGGGGCCTGGTTTTTTCCCGTCAGACTCCCGAGTGAAATTTACCTATGTTTTTTATAACTTTGAATGTAAAGGTAAAAATAACACGGGCTGATGACAGACAAGCTTCCCCCCAATAACAATAGAGCTCGCTGGTTCATGTTTATAAACAGACATCCCGCCCGGACAGTGTCATATTATTATGTAATATCACCTATATCCCTCTAAAAGGCACTGCTTAGAATTGGGTAACTAGCAGAGATGAAAATGTCAGTCAAGTGCTGTAGATACACTCACAGACCGTACAGGAAGTGGGAGCCTGAAGCAGGTGTAAAGAGCAGGTTCTTGAAAAACCCTTAATATTAAAAGATTCATTATTTGTCAGAGCCTTGGGGCCATGGCAAGTGCATGTGCTCCTGCTGTAAAGGCTAAAATCCTAGAGATTGTCCTGGGGGTTGTTCTGGACCATAGTAAAGTAAGTGGTAATGGAATCCACTTCAACAGATGGTCGTGTAAAAAGCTTTGGCTACGGCCACAACCCTGTACAACAGATGTTTACTATTTAGTCTTAGCCTATAGGAGTTCTTATTTCAAGAAGAAGGGGGTAGAAGTGGATATGCATGATGGTATAACCTGCGATTTGACTTGATTTCATTATGTTTGCTGGATCTCTTTAAAACGGAGTCACCATGAGAGAGAGGAAGGAAGATAAAGTTTGGAGTAGGATGCAACAGCAAACGATCTTGGCCCACTGCCCTTGTGCCAAAAACCTATAATACCAACCCAATGGGCCAGAGCGAGAAGATGGCTGCAAACTCTGAGAACTGAAAAACTACGGACATGTTGGCAAACTATCTCAGAAAGGCCAGACGTGCCTACAGGGCTCAAGGAGGAGATGGTAACTTGAAAACTTACCACCAAAATGCCGCGCTAAGGGCAGTAGGGGGGAAAGAGCTCGCTTCCTCTTTGGCCTCTATTTTTTTTATTACTGATATGAAATTCAAGGAATTTACCAGCCAAAGACTGAATTGCAAACTCTGACAGGTTTGCTCAGGGATCAACCTATCCGTCACTACCAACAGGTGGAGACCAATGCCAGTATCCCCAGGGAAGTCTCCCATCTAAAAACTTTGCTGATTTTCCATTAGTATTATTATTTGTTACATTTCTTGGTTTTTTGTTTTTTTTTATTGTTTTCAAAGACCACTGTTAACATTGCAGGAAACCGCAGATGAGAAACTTCTCCTCATTGAAGATAGTAAACCTTTACTAGTGCATAATCCACTTAGCTGAGCGTGCATGTGTTTCCAATGGGGAGAAAGCCCTGTCCGTACTCTGATGGGTGGCAGATTGTATCCTTTGGGTCATGAAGTCACTATGCCACATCTTCCAGCCCTGTCATCTCCCCAGAATTTGGCAGGTTGGGCTGTACTTTTCCCTTCTGTGTATGGGATATTTCTGTATGCGTGAAGATTGTAAATTTGGGATAGAAAATTCTTCCTAAAAACAGAAAAAGAGCAAAATTTCAATCTTGCACTGATTCACCTTCCCTAGGTAAAAATTTGTAGACAGTTAATGGTTGTTAGAATAGACAGGTAGTTGTCAGTACCGTGTTTCACAATACTCAAAACTGGACTATTTTTTATAGAACAAATATAGAATTATTCTCTAACTTCTAAACAATTTTTATTGTTCGGCCCGGATTGCAATATATTGCATTGGAGGTTCTGTCACTGAGGGCAATGCCATAATAGTTACATGGACAGACACAAAACAGCAGCCGGACAGTACCCCATTGACTCCAGTTAGATTTCTCTACCATCCAATTTGTGGTTTTCCTTCATGGTAGCCATTGTTTCAATTAAAAAAAAAAAAAAAAATTGCATCTTAGCAGGACTATTTTTTCCTTATGTTTTTTTATGGGCTCTGTATGAACTTCTATTGCAGATGTGAAACCAGGCCTTCTAAGCAGTAATAATTTTTTGTACATTTGGTTCTCGAACTTTGAAGTTGTCTACAGGAATACTGAGTGTATGTTCAAAAGCAGTAGAAACTGCCATAACAAAAAAACTACATTTGGGGTTATGCAATGTCCATGCGCGCAAGACGCAGTTTTCTTCAGAAAAAAAGTCATTCACTCTGAAATTAAAATAAATTGGTCTATGAATGCCCCTTTCTGTGGCATCATAAGTTAATAGTGTCCAGATCATTATTCCTGTAATCCTGCTTAATTAAATAACTCTCTTGATCTCAGTACCTCCTGTAAATAATTATTGCAACTTCTCTCAAAAAAATATTGGTTCCACTGTTGTTTGCAAAACCCCCCCTCGGTAGTGCATGATTGTATAACAGACAGTAAAAACTGGATAAAAGCACCGGTACAGTACCAAACAGACGCATGATGAAGAGTGGGACAGGATATATACACTGACGTCAGGGTTGTAAAAACAGTGGAACCATTTACATGAAGCAAGGATGATCGGGCCTCTCTTTCTATGACTGGTGTTGCCTGTTCTGGTGGTGCAGGATGTGGTATGTCCATGTTCTTTTGTATTTTGTGCTATTTAAAAAATTAAAGATTAAATACTATTTTAAAAATAAAAACCTAAGATTCCATTATTTTCTAGTGCATGTGGTACTGTAAAGCAAAACAAGCACACTAAATTTTACATTTTGTGATTGCATTATGTATTTTGGAAGTAGTTTGCTTTTACAAAATGTCTTTTCTCCAGTCTCATTTAAATGAGAACCAATCTTAGTGCGGGCAGTTCTATATAAATGAATAAAAAATTTCGCCATCAGGAAAAAAATTGTATTGAGCTTGTGGGTGTTTCCATAAAAACAGACTACTGCAGAGAAGAGCAGCGCAAACTTAAACTGAACCTATCAAATTGGACATACAATCTGATCTGCCATCAGCATGTTATAGAGAAGGGGAGCTGAGCAGATTTGAGATGTAGAAGATGTAGTTTTGTAGAAAAAAGATTCAGCAGAACTTGTAAAAAATTACCTTAATTTACTGCTTATTCTGGGTTAAGGAGTCCAGAGGTGGTCTCATCAGTGATTGACTGCCTTCTTTGTATAGTTGCACAAAGCAAGTAGTATTCAGTTACTGATAAGACCGCCTACTGGACTCCTACCCAGAATAAGCAGTATATTTAGGCTGCGTCCCCACGGCAAGGGACAAATACCGGTCGGTATATCCGATCGGTATTTGTCCTGTTTTGCGCCTGTCCCCACGGCCACAGGGGACGGCGGCTTTTCTCCGAATGAGCGGAGAAAAGCCCCCCCCCCACCCTCCCTCACATTGGCTTGCACAGATTCCGTCCGAAAACCGAACAGAAGATTGTGATTGTACAATGTTTTGCAGCCGGACCGCGGGCGGAAAAACCGCCGGGCGGAAAACCCGTGCAGTGGGGACTGCTGCACGGGTTTTCCATAGAGTACCATTGTGCTCATTTTTGGCCGGTTTTTCAGGCAGTCTGCAAAACCGCAAACCACCTAAAAAAACCGTCCGAATACACGGCCGGGGGGGACATGCCCTTAGTGACAATTAAAATGAATGTTGCATGAGACAGACAGCATGATCACTGGACCTTCTTTTAAAAAAGGGTTGTCTCCTTTTTAAGTCTTTTTAAACAGCCCCGGGGCCCCAAGTTAGTTGTCTCCCCGTCCCTGCGCGATTCCAGTGGTCCGGCTCTTGGGTCCCCTGTTTACATGTCGAAATTTGGAACGGGGGCAAACCCATGGGTTCTGATTGGCGGGAAAAAGTCACGGCTACCAGCTTGAATCCCATTCACAAGTGAAAATTTTAAATGGTGGAGCAAGTTAGGGGCCGTGACTGGTGCAGCCAAATCAAAGCCACAGCGGGTGACTTTTCCTTTTCAAAACGAACTTTTTTTTTCCTAAGGAGTACAAAATGCAAGTTTAGCCCTAACCCATTTTGTGGCCTTTCCAAGCAGCACAAATCAAAAATGTATAAAAGCACAAAATATATTCAAATAAAAGGCCCTCCCCCCTGCTGTTTAGCCCAAATGGTATTTCCATGTGGTATTAATCAAAAAAACAAACATATGAGACAGCAAGGTAGTTTAAACATAGGAAAAATCAATTAAAAACAATCAATATTACCATAGGACAACCATGGGACACCTAGGCAGGGTGCATGTTCTTTATCTCAACTGATCTCGGCGCCTGCCACCGTAGCCGCATGACCGGAAAGTTCGGCCGGGGTTTACCCGCTCACACTCCGGAATAATGAAAAAGGCATCCGCGCAGTCGCAGGCAAACGCCGATATAAAGATGGCAACCCGGTTCCCTTTACTAAGTGCGGGTCTGGACTAATGGTCCAGTCCAACCCGCGCATATTTTACAGGGGCCTGCCGTTATTTGGGTTATTTTAAAAAAAAACAAAAAATATTAGCCAAGTGAACGCTCAATAAAGTTAACTAAAAAAAAAACTAAGTCATAAGCGGGATTGTATAGAATTGCCCAAAAAAAAAAAAAAAAAAAAAAAAGATGAAAATCCTAAAAATTTAAATGGAAGCATATAGAAAAAAATCCATTCTCACGGAATGCTCTACCCCCATGGTATGTTATTTTACAAACATACTACTGACCCTATCATAACACACAAAAAAAAAAACTTTGTGTTATTAAATCTTTTTTAAAAAAATTCCATATTAAAATATATGTAAAAAATAGAACCAAATCATTTTAAAAAAAAAATTTTAATTGGCAAAAAATAAAAACAAATATAACCCCCCCAAAGAGAAGGCCGAGGGGTAAAACTGAAAGGAAAAAAGAAAAGTTTTAAAAAAATATTTTTAAAACACCCACTGATTCTGAAAATCGGAGGGATAATTAAATTCTAAATTTTAAAATTTAGTCCTAGGGGTTGTAATGTTTGTAGCGCAAAAGATCCATCTACTCTCCTTTTTAACAAGCTTTCCGATTACCCCCCCCCCCCCTCCCGTTTAAGGGGGAACAGAATCTATCACCCGAAATTTTAAAATTGGGAGAAAAAATGTCGCAATTCCCAAATGTTTAGTACCGGGGCATCCACATTATTCCTAATGGTACTTTGTGTTTATTATTCCTCAATCGACCTCCATTGTCGTCTCTCCTACATAATGGACACAAGGACAAGTAATTACAAATTTTACATAGCGGGATCGGCAAGTGTATTCCCCTTTAAATTAATATTTTTTACCCTTTGAGGATGGAAAAGGTTTTCCCCTTTTGGCCCAGATTCCACAGTTGCAGAAATTAGGCAAGGGAAATTCCCCCTATTAGGGGGTGCCAAAAGGTCTGGGCTATGTTGTTTCCTCAAACCCAAAATTGATTTAACCAATCTTTCCCCCAAAGTTTTTAATCTCTTTATATGCCACCCCAGGGGTGTAGATTGAAATTCAGGAATATTGGGGGAAATGGTTCCGGAGCAAATCCAATCCTAGTATAATTTGGCAATAGATAAATATTAAATTTAAACTAAAACGAATGATAACTTTGGGCGGTGGGGTCAGTTCTCACAATTTTTTGTAAGGGCTGCTTTCTCTCAACTTACTTAGTCTTTTTGTGGGTTTAATAATTTTTTAGGGATAGCCTCTTGCATAAAACTTGTTGCACATATTATTACTCTCTTCTTAAGTGTTCTCACAGTTATATTTTTTTAAACTCGCAGTAGTTGGCCCACGGCGTAAACCCTTCATATGTTTTGGATGATGGCTATCAGGTGCAAAAGGTTACCCTATCAGTCTCCTTAACAAACAAATCAGTCCTCAAAGCCCCATGTTTGAAACTACTAAAGTATCCAGAAACTGGAGAAAAGGGGTTGAGACTGTTTTTTTTAAATGAAATTGAAGCTCACAGAATTCAATGTCAAAAACCAGTCAATAATTCTCAGTACTTGTCCCCAAAAAAAAGTATCAATGTAACGCCACCAGCAGGGGATGTGCCCCCAGAATAAGATTGAAAAAACCCCCCTGTTCTAAAAATCCCCAAAAAAAAATATTGGCATAAGTTGGGGGCCCCAATTGGACCCCATACGTGTCTCTTTGTAAAAAGAAATCACCCCCCAAAGGGAAAAAATTTCCTCCTGAGGATGACCCCAAAACAAATCGAGAACAAAGTGGGAACACTCAGGAGCCACCCCCTTGCGGGAAAACGCCACTCAATGTCTAATTCTAGTCACCGGGATAGGGGTATACAGAGATACCCATCGAATGAAACCAAAAGGCAATTGTCAGGGATGAAAATCCCTCAAGTTTCGCAGAAAGTCGGTGTATCCTAATGTACGAGGGTTGGGTGGCCAAGTCCCACAAAAACCTTTTTAAAAAAAGAGGGAAAATATGTTAAAAATTGGATCCCCTGCCAGACACAAGGGGTCTGCCGGGGGGGATCCACCATACTTTTGTGATTTTTAGGCAATATGCATATAGGAATAATGGGAGAATTAACTTTGAAAAAGCACAATTTGGCACAAGATGCCTGCACATAGGGCCTATTATAATTTCATTTTTTTCCCCTCATGTTTTAAAAATTTTTAAGGGTCCCTTCTAGTGTACAAAAATCCATATCACCAATTGGCGCAAAATCTCTGTTCATAATTCGGTATCCTGACCCCCACAGCACCCCCCTTTGTCCGCCGCTTTTATAGTGATAGACGACCCCCGCATAAGTTTCTCAGAGCTGTGATTTGCATAGAAAAATTTATTGTGGAAGAATATGAGGGATTATTTTTTCAATTTTGCAACCTTATTATGATAACTAAAATTACCCTCAACTACATGATGGTGATGGTGGCTGAAAATTATTTAGTAACCAAATTGAGACCTTAAATTCAACAACCCTCATCAGCCATTTCTACAGGTTCAATCCTATTGGTATCACCAAAGAATTTTTTTTTGGACGTTTTTTTCGAAAAAATTTTGTAACTCACATTCAAATTTTGGAAAAAATATTTATACAGGGAACAAATGACAAAAAAAGATTAATATTTCATTCTATATCTGTCGGGGTTTTGAGGAGATATTAACTCCCCAGACTCAGACCCTTGTTCTTTTTCTGGGGTTGGCGTCCTTCAGAACCCCTCCTGTCTGAAAAGGTCTGTTTTTCTTCTGAGTGCTTGTGTTTGCGACCTCCCCCCCCTTTTTTGGGTTTCCCACCCCTTTGCTTAAAAAAAATCCATTTTATAGGACTCATCCGTTAAAATCGTCAAGGTGTAAAATAAAAAATTGGTTGCCCTGATTTTTTATAAAACCCTTCTTTTGTTGTTGTTTGTCCGGGGGGGGGGGGGGGGGTTTTTTTGCCCGTTAAAAATTTTTACCATTTCTAATCTCCAAATTCGATCCCTTTTTATCCCTTTTGCTCTTTCAATTCTGAACGATCCCTCAAAAGCCTCTGATTCAATTTTCTCCATGAAGGATAAAAGCTCAATTTTTGGTAACAAGGATTTTACCCCCAGGGGCTTCTATGGATTTGCCGTCTAATGTAACAGGACTGAATGCATCCAAAGTGAGACATAACATATACGGAGAAATATACAAAAATTTTGTCCTTAAAGGGGGATACGTTTTTTAGTACCTTCTGTTTTTTTGGTGAAAAAGACGTTTTGGGAAAAAGAACAGAAGAGAATATAACCTTGGAACTGATATAAATACCCTCCTGGAATATTTAAGGCCAAAGAGTTCCAAGAGGGATGAGGTCTATCTGCGCCCTAATTTTTTCCGGGTGATGCGTTTTTTTGCAAACCTTTGAGCATTAACAACAAAATTGCTTTTGAAGTTATTCTATTAAATGTTGAATTTTTTCAGAGAGAAAATTTGGTGGCTTTTAAACGGGGATTGCCAAAATGGAGGAAAATTAAAACTTGTTCCAGAAAATGAGCTTTTATCCCTTCATGGAGAAAATTTAATCAGAGGCTTTTTTAGGCATCTTCAGAATTGAAAGAGTCAAAAAGGGAAAAAAAATGGCATCGAGATTTGGATGATTATGAAATGGTAAAATTTATAAATGGGAGAAAAACCCATTCTGGGCAAATATACAAAAAAGAAAAGGGTTTTATAAAAAATCAGGACAAGCCCCTTTTTGGTTCACTCCCGTATTCTGATTAACGGATTGGGCCAATAAAATGGATTTTTTAAGAAAGGTGGGACCAAAACAAGGGAGGGGGGGTGCAAAAAACAAGCGACGTCAGAAGAAAAAAAGGGCCCTTTTTCGAAGGAGGTTCTGAGGGACGCCTGGAAAGAATCAGAGGTTGGTTGGTAGTTAATATCTCCTTAACCCCCGACGATTAGGGAAAGAAAAAAATAAGTGTGGTTTGTCATTTTTTCCATTGTAAGTAGATTGGTTCCATTTGAATGTGAGTTACAACAGTTTTTCGTAAAAAGTTCAAAAGCTTTTTGGTGAACAAAAGGATTTAACCTTAGAAATGGCTGATGGGGTTTGTTGAGATTTTAAAGGGCTCAATTTGGTTACTTTTGGGGTAAATTTCAGACCACGCACCCAAATTTTGTTGAGGGTATTTGAGGTTATCACTAATAAGGTTGCAATATTGAAACTAATCATCATATTCTGTCCAAATAATTGGTCTATGCGGGGAATCAGCACTCTGAAATCTTTGCGGATCGGTCTATCACTATAAAAGCGGGGCAAGGGGGGTTTTCTTTGGTGGGGATGGATACCTGTAAGTATGAAGCAGAGATTTTTTCGCCAATTGAGTTTATATGGGGGTATATGTACGTGAGTAGGGACCCAAAATTTTAAATCAGAGGGAAATAAATGAAAAATTTTTAGATAGAGCCCCCAGTGCGGGATCATTGATGCCAAATTAGGGACTATTCAAAGTTAATTTCCCCCTTACCCCCATACTTACATATTCCCAAAATTCCAAAATTGGGGGATCCCCCTGGCAGACCTTTTTGGGCTGGCAGGGGGATCAATTTTCAACAATATTTTCCCTCTTTTTGGTAGGGTTTTTTGGGGGGGACTTGGCCCCACGCACCCCCGTACATTAGGGTAATCCCCCACTTTTGTTGAAACTTTGGGGATTACTATCCCTGACAATTGCTTTTGGGTTTTATTCGTGGTGGTATCTCTGTATACCTCTATCGAGCTGATAGGAAATTTGAGCAGTTGAGGGGCGCTTTTCCCGCAGGGGGGGTGCTCCTGGTGTTTCCCCCTTTGTTCCGATTTGTTAGGGATCATCCTCAGGAGGAATTATTTCCTCTTTGGGGATGATTTCTTTTTCAGAAGAGAGGCACTGCTATGGGGCCAAAGTGGCCCCCCAAATTTGCCAATATTTTTGGGTTTTTGAGAAAGGTGGGTTTATCAATTTCATTCTGGGAGCAAATCCTTGCTGGTGGCGTTAATTGATGCATTTTCTTTGTGTGGACAAGTACTGAGACATTATTGACGAGTTTTTTTGACTATTTGAATTATGTGAGACTTTAAATTTTATTTACAAAAACAGTCTCAAACCTCTAGTCTCCAGTTTTTGGATACTTTTAAAATTTTAGAAAGGGACTTTAGGACTGTTTGTTTGTTAAGGAGATGATAGGAATAACCCTTTTGGCCATGAAACCATCATCCAAAAAAAATATGAAGGATTCACTGCCTGGAGCCAACTACGCGAGTTAAAAGAATAGTAACTATGAGAACATCTTTGAAGAGAGTAATAGATAGTGCAACAAGTTTATAGCAAGAGGGTATCCCAAGAAAAAATTTTCAAAACCCCGCAAAAGAACTAAGTAAAGGGTTGAGAGAAAGAGCTCCCTTTCAAAAATTTGGAAATGACCCCCGCCCAAAGATTACTTCGTTTTCGTTTAAATTTACTTGTTATGTATTTCTAAGATTTTAAGTAGTGATTGGAATTTTTCTCCCGGAACCCTTTTTCCCAAAATTCCCGAATTTCAATCACCCAGAGGGATTAAAGAGATGTAAAAACTTGGGGATAGATTGGGGTTAAAACAGATTTTGTTTAAGGAAACAACATAGTCCCCGCCTTTTTGGCACCTCCCAATAGGGGTAATTTCCCTTTCCCGAATTGCTGCAACTGTGGGAATCTGGCCCAAAGGGAAATACCTTTACACATCCTCAAAGTGGGAAAAAATATTATATTAAGGAGAGATACACTTTCCCATCCAGCATGTAATTTATGTAATTACTTTTCCCTTTTGGTCTATGTATGTAGGAGAACGACAATGGAGGTCAGATTGAGGATTATAAACACAAAATACCCTTGGAATAAGTGTATGGATGCCCCGGAGCTAAAACTTTTGGAAAATTTTGACATTCTATCCCCCAATTAAGATTTGGGTGATAATTTTGTTCCCCATTAAAACGGGGGGGGGGGGTGATCGAGAAGCATTGTTGAAAAAGAAGGGGAGTAGATGGATCTTTGAGCACAAAATTTTCAACCCCTTGGACAAAATTTTGAATTTTGAATTTAATTATTCCATCCTGTATTTCATGAATCATGTGGTGTATATATATATATTTTTTTTTAAAACTTGTTCTTTTACCTTTCAGATACACCCCCGGGCCTTTTCCCTTTGGGGATTATATTTTTTTTTATTTTTTGACAATTAAAGTTTTTTGTTTAAAAGATTTGGGTTCTATTTTTTTACATATATTTAAATGGAATTTTGTAAAAAGATTTAATAATCACAAATTTTTTTTTTTGTGGTGCTTATATAGGGGCCCAGTTTTTATGTATTTTAAAATTAAACATACAGTGGGGATAGAGCATTTGTGAGAATGGATTTTTTTCTATATGCTTCCCTTTAATTATGATAGGATTTTGCTTTTTTTTTTTTTGGGAAATTCTTACAATGCACGCTTAGACTTAGTTTTTTTATTAACTTTATTGAGCTTAATTGGCTATATTCTTTGTTTTTATATGTATAAAAAACCCTAATAACGACGGCCCCCCTGTTAAAATATGCCCCGGGTTGGAATACCATTAGTCCAGCCTGCGCACTTGTAAAGGGAGACCCTGGTTGCCATCTTTATATCGGGGTTTAGCCTGCTGACATGCGCGGTATCCTTTGCATTATTCCGGGTGTGTGAGCGCGGGTACCAGCGCCGAAAATTTCCGGTCATGCGCGGTTGCGGTGGCAGGCGCCGAGATCATGTGTGAATAACGAACATGCATCCCTGCCTAGGGGTGACGAGGGTTTTCACTTTTGGTAATATTTATTGTTTTTAATGTTGATTTGTCACTATGTTTAATCTCCCTTGCGTCTCATATGTTTTTGTTTGATAATGACCCCCAGGGAAAACCCTTGGTCAAACAGCAGGGGGAGGACCCCTTTTTTTTGAATATATTTTTGCTTTTATACATTTGTGATTTTTTGCTGCTTGGAAAGGCCACGTGTATGGGTGAAACTTGCATTTTGTACTCCTTTTGGAATAAAAAGTTCCCGTTTTTAAACCATTGGTGCGCCCCGCATTTCTATTCCCGGCTATTTGTTGGTGTGTTCAAGGCTTACACAACCAGTGGACTGGCTGATTGCACAGAATTGGATATTTTCCCCTTTTGGGGGAATTGGTGCTGCTCTCATTTTCTGTTGGTTATTCCTGTTCAAAAGTGCGTGTGTCAAAGAGGCCCGAGAGACTCAATGATGGAAAAGAGACCCGATGAAGGGGAGTTATTTACTTTTTTTTTTATCTTTTTCTTATAGCCCCAAAAGCTAGTCAAATAATTTTTAATAAAGGGACAGTCCCTTTTAAAATTCTGTAAACACTTTGATACCTACCGCTTTCCCGCATGGAACTTTGTAAATGAAGCAAAATGCAATTTACCAGACAAAATAAAGAATGTGGCACGTTTTTTTTTTTTTTTTATTGAATCTGCGACAGAACCTCCAATGCAGATGGGAATTGGCCCAAGTGATCAAAAAGGGCCCCTCTCCCTTTGCGGGTCCCCCTTAAAGGGAAATGTGTCATAAAAAATGAGTCATTGTTTAAGTATGTTTTTATGTTAAACATTTTTTTTGGGAAAATTTTGGTTGTTTTTGTTTTCATATCACTTTAAAATATTATTTAATGATTTCAAGTCTTGCATTTTTTTCCCCACTACCCTTGTTTGACGTGGAGAGCTTTACAGTACTTCTTTAAAATGGAGTTTTAAAGATGACTCAGCCATTGACTTCTTTTTGGGAGTTTTCTAGTCATGCTCTGTGACCTGGGAAAAGTCACTGTGCAGGGAGGTTTAAAGGGTGAACTGTGATGGTGGATCCGTGTGAACTATTCACACTGTGTCCCTTTCAGTTTGACCCTTTTGTGTGATAATGAGAACAAATGAGAATCTTTCTTACAAAAAAGAAATGTCAGACTATTATTAGGTTTAGTGGCCAAAGGAAAATGCAGGACAATATTAAAAAAATTGAAAGTGATTAAAAAATTTAAAAAAAATTTTAACCAAAAAATTTTTAAAAAATATTTTTAACATAAAAAAACATGAGGGTTTAAAATTAAATCATTTTTGATGACACATTCCCTTTAAGCTGTTATTTGTGAGGAAATTGACTAGTAAGTAAATTTCCCTGAGTGCCACCAAGGGCAAACTAGGCATTTGACACAGTGCCCGTTAAAACCCTAGTCTCTTTTGGGAATAAGGACAGGATAAGTTTTCCATCATTAGAGATACTCCTTGTAAACGCTTTCCAATCTGCCCATAGGCTGAGAAACTTGAACATAGGACTCCAGTCTGTCCAAAAGAGGTTCCGGGAAAAAGTGGGTCCTCTTATCACTTGAAAAATTTTTAATAGGAGATATAAAAATGGATTTTTAAATCTGGGGAACCCCTTTAAGCTGAACAGGTGTAACAA
The DNA here is from genome assembly GCA_025379985.1 of Phyllomedusa bahiana. Classification (NCBI taxonomy): domain Eukaryota; kingdom Metazoa; phylum Chordata; class Amphibia; order Anura; family Hylidae; genus Phyllomedusa; species Phyllomedusa bahiana. The sequence continues at coordinate 1,747 of JAODAL010070459.1, read as the reverse complement.
AGTTATTGGGGCAGCTCCATTGGCCCCTTTATACAGTAATCTGGGCGTAACTATGCCATAGCAACTGTATAGGGCCCCCGAAGTTTACGGGGGCCCACTCCCTTCAAAAAACATTGTTATTTTTGTATGGAAAAAAATTTTAGTGTTTTTCGCTCTCACCCACTATTTGGGTTCCCGATAATGCAGTATTATTTTTTACCCTTTTCCCCCTCCCCATGTGGGGCTAAATACAGCTTTTTTTTTTTTTTTTTCCCCCCCGCCTTCCCAAAGGGCCCTAACTTTTTATTTTTCCATTACATAGACATATGAAGGCTTTTTTGTTAGACAGGATATACTTTTTAATACAGTTGTTGACTGCACCATAGAATATACTGGGAAACCGATGAAAGGCTTAATAAAAGGGTGAACAGTGGGGTTCAATCTTCAATCTAAATGATGTGTTATCGTATTCTGCAAGTTATGGTTCTAGCAATACCAAATATGTAGGGGTGGATCTGAACCTTTTAATATTTTTTATTAAAATTTTTAAAATAGAAATTTTTTGGGTACTGACCACTTTTGAGGGCGCAATTTTTTTATACACAAAGCACGGAGTTACCAAAATGGCGGGTTTTATTTTTTTCCCCGCTAGGGCAGGAAATAGAAAATAAAACATGGCGGGTTGGAAGCCTTCCTAAAAATTCCCGGGGGGGGAAGGCGATCAGCACCCCCCCTTCACTTGGAAGTGGGATTTTGGGGGAAGATGGCATTCATTGAAACGCCATGGCCGGCTCTAATCTCTGCCGTTTGCAGAGCCGGATTACGGTAAGATCTCCTAAGAATTACCAACACCGGACGTACTCATATCGGTAAGGGGATTTAATTATTGGACTTACCTGTGTTTTAGTTTTTTGGGATTAGGGGGGGGGCCCCATTCATTTTGCTATGGGGCCCCACGTATTTTTTTTTTTTTTCCCTAAATTTTTATTGGTCAGATAAAAAGGTATAAAACAAAAATACATTTAATTCTTTAAGAAAATTTCAATTTTATCCCCAAAACACAACCACCCACCTCCCAAATCCATCTCCAGATTAGAGCAGAAAATTCCTTACAATCCCAAAAACAAGCAATATTAATAACATTCATTCTTGTCACAAAAAAATTGTACCGGCTGTCGGGCGGGCCCCTATCCACAAATGCCATGACACAGTCCCAGGGAACCCAGGAAACGGGTTCCAACACCCTATGCCCAACTAAGTTTGGTGCAGCAAGGGCCCGAAGATCCCCATTTTTCCCTATTTTATTATATTTTTAAATTTTGGGGTCCTCTCTTATAATACACCCCCCTTCCAGAGCAATCCCAATTTCCCTTTTTTAAAAACTCCTGTGCTGACGGGGGTTCTGATCCCGCCCCTTTGCCCCTTAATTTCCCTTCCTCTAGATATGCATTTTTTTCAGCCTCAAAACCCTTAATCTCCCCCGTAACCAAAAAAAACAAACCAACGGATTCTTTCCACTGTAATTTGAAAAAAACCTGGAAATTTCAATTTACAAAAAAAAAAAAAAAAAAAAAAAAAAAAAAAAAAAAAAAAAAAAAATCCAATTCCTTAGTTTAGGGCAATGCCCGAACATATGTCAGAGAGGCGGGTGCACATGACACCTATTACACAGAGGGAGGCCCTAATTCCCAAATTTTTTGCAGAAATAGGGAGTTCTGTAAACTCGTGTATTAAGAATAATTAGAAATTCGAGGGTGTTTCACTAAAA
>JAODAL010070458.1:0-15917 GCA_025379985.1 Phyllomedusa bahiana | reverse complement strand
TTTTTGGGGTAAAAAAAATGGTTTCTTTTAGTACCACAAAAAGCAGAACAACCTTAATTAACCCCTGGATGTAAATTGCGAAAAGAATTGAGAAACCAAAAACTACAGCTTTGTAGCTGTTACAAATGGCTGTATTTTCGGTACACAGCAAGAAAAAACTTGTAATTAACCTTGGGTTTTGAATTATGCTACAGGGCAAAATGTCTTTTTTGGCGATTAAAAAAAGAAACTTTTTATCACCACAACAGCCAGAACAACGCTTAATTAACCCCGGAGATGTAAATTGCCGCAAAAAGAATTGATGCAAAACCAAAAACTACCCAGCTTTGGTACGTGATTACACATCCAGATTTTACCGGTACACAGCAAGAGAAAAACTTGTAATTAACCTTCGGTTATGAATTATGCTACAGGCAAAATGTCTTTTTTGGCAGTGAAAAGATGGTTTTTTTTAGTCACCACAACTGCAGAACAACGTTTAAATTTAAAACCCTTGGATGTAAATTGCGCAAAAAAAATTGAGCAACCAAAAATGAAGTGGTATTTGTATTGTAAAAACGCTGTTTCTTTAAAAATGAATACAACAGGAACAGGCTTAGATAACCCTTGGATATTCAATGTGCTGTGAGTAGTTTAGCATTAAAATGTATATGCAGCTGCACTGGACGCCCCACTGGACTTCAGATCCAATACCCCACAAAATCAAAAGAACGTTAAGAGAAGCAGTCTCTGAGACAAGCTGTGACACCCCCCAAAAATCGCTGTATAAAAATTAGTTCTTTAGTAAGAGATATCATAAGCAGCTGTCACCTTCCCTAATCAGTACAGTGAGAGCGGTATGAGCTCCCAGCATTGCGCCCGGACTTATATAGTGCGGTGACGTCACAGAATCCCGCCGGTCTCTGATTGGCTTCATCTCTGAAATATGTCATGTAGGCTATGCCCTTCTTCCTCCCAGAGTTCTTTGCCCCATGTAATGCCATGTGCTCGCAGCCATTTTATCAATCAAAACCACACTTCGTTCACGCGAAGTACTCCAAACTTCGACTTCGTTCCGAACTGAAATTTTCCTGAAATTCTAAACGAATTCCACTTCGTTAGAATCGATTCGCCCATCTCTACTCACAACCCTGGTCATATCCCCTGGAGATGAGCTGTAAACAATGGATCACTAAAGGAGCAGCTAAAACAAAAATGGTGCAGAATTTTTAATAATGATGAATGATGAAAATTTTTAGTATTTAATTTGCAAACTTCCCACGTCAATTTTACTTTGTGGCAAAACCCCTTTAAGGCCTTTTCAGACCTGATGCTAAAGGGGTTAAAAATGGCCTTCTAACGTTTGTCAAATTGAAGGGCAGCAATAATTGCTTTTCCAATTGCTGATTTCTCTCCTCTTTTGCAGTGTATCAACATGTACCTGAATTCTCAAGCTCACCAAAATGCCAATACTTCTCCTTTTTAGAGGTGGTCACACTTACTGAGGAATATTTATCAAGGGTATTCGATAAGCACCACCGACTTTTACTTACCGTTTAAATTCTATGGATGCATTACCGGTATAACTAATTTTATTAAAATTTTATTAATTTTATTTTATAAACTATAACTGCATTTTGGGCTAGTTTTTGCAAAATTATGAAAATTGTGTCAAGTAGTTTTTCATCTAAAGTTGTATTTACCTAATTTTATGACTTTCTTAGCAATAGATTTTTTTATTGTAAGCTAAATAAAACCACAAAATTCATAGGGTATGTTTTCTTTTTCTCATGACTGTATGTGTGTGTATGTGTTTGTGTGTTAATTTCATTGTTTTTTTTATACCAGACATAATTATTGTGGAAGAGTTTAGATTCCATTATTATTTGTAGGTAATTTTAATTAACAATTTTATGTTAGTAGAGATTATTTGCGCTTTGCTCTTGAAGCACTAAATAATCACATTCCACATGTAATTTTGATTTTAGGCACAGTTATGCTTGTCCACTTTTGATTTGGATTGCTATCAAAGCACCTGTGTTTCTTCGATTCTCGTAGATTGTCCATGCCATCACATTTGCCTGCCTCAGATAAATAGCATACAAGTGTAGTATTAATTCCAGAGCTGAAATAAGGACAACACAAGTTAAAATTTAATATGTCTATTGTTAAGGAATCAACATTATATTTGAGATCATCTACTGTGTATGCATGAACAATAGTACATACTACTGTATTAATACAAATAATAATGGAAAACCAGTATTAAAAAGTAGTAGTTTTGCTTCACATGTTTGAACATGATTTTGAGGCAAATCATGCAAAGATAAACTCACTCCAGAACACATATATTTATTTCTCTGGCAAGTGAAAAAGAGCAATGCCCACACAGAGATATCCACCAACCATTACTAATATTTTTAGATACATCAGTATTAATTACATACAAATATTATCAGATAAGATTATGCAAAACTAGTTAGTAATGTTAATGTTCATCTATTCTATAAGAATGCCTTAATGTTTAACCATTTAATTATGTATTTCCATAGATTCTAATTGCCGGGAGTTGATAGTTACAGGTGTTGCTGGGTCTTAACAGACCCCAGATTAGCTCTGTAGTACAGGGGGTTATTTATACCTATGTTTCCCCTGTAACTGGTGATAATATACCAATCCCTGTTACAGCGGAAATAAAAAAAGTGAAGTATAAATGCCCCCCAGGAGTCTTTTCTGACCTTCATAGGGGGGCACAATTTGTAAATTAAAGGAATAGTAAAGATCCTAAAACTTTCTATCTTCTTTTTTATCAGTGATGTAAAAGTGCTACAATTTTTTTAGTTTTACTTTTGTTGTTTAAAAAAATAAATTCATTTAAAAAACATGAAAAACAGACTTTTTATTTTTTTTATACTTTACGTCGTATTATAATTATTATTACTACTACAAAAAAAAATTTCATATAAAGTCTAACATCCCACGGAAAGAAGGTGAAAAAATTTGTAGAATAACTATGAGGATGTAAAATGTGTCTAATCAGGAAAGGGGGTAAACGGCACAGTAGGGAACTGGTTAAAGAACTGTCATGTCCACCAAAAAGAGATGCTGACAACATATGTTACTCCTTGTGGTCTTTAAATTGATGAGCCTTTTTTCACCCCCTACCAGTATTTCACCACAAGTGAAGCCCAACATACTATTTAACAGAGAAATTGATAGCCGTGTGGTCTTGATGGGCCAGTATGAGTACAGAGTAAACCTAACCACTTTGACACTGTCCAATCAGTACAGCGTCAGAATTGCAGGATCCTGTAAGACTTACATGATCTCATGAGATCACACTCTGATGGCAGCCTGCAAAGGGTGAGCATTAGGCAGCCAGCCTGCAGCAGAGCACCAGTGAAGACTCTACTTCAGATCTTCTACTGTATTTCTCTTCTTGTAGGCTAGCTACTACTCTGCCGTCTGCTTTCAGAACAGAATGTGATCTCGTGTGATGACATAACATTTACAAGATTACACTGTTGTAGCTGTCTTCTCAATGTCAGAGTGCTTAAGTAACTCTGCATTGACATATGGCAGTGGCGACCATCCAGTTGTCAATTTATTCATTGATTGGTATGATGGTTGCTGATAAGGGGGTAGAGGTGCCTAAAGAAAAAGCTCTACAATAAGAGGACCATAATAAATTAAAGGAGTTTTCTAACCACAAAGTTTAGCTTTCAACTTGTAGGGAATGGTAAATGAAGACTTTTTCTTAATACATATTTCTATTGATATTGCCCTCCTCAGGAGATAAGATAGATTGTATCTGCTGTGAATGCATACAAGTGTTTATGGTGACTGTTCTGCTTTCCCTCCTTCACTAGACAAAGAGCAGGAAGTCCCAAAATTGCACAAAGTATGGACGGCAGCATCATAAAAAGTGAAAACATGAACGCCTTTTATTCCATAGTGAGAACAATATACAATTGCAACGTTTCAGCCCAATAAACGTTGCAATTGTATATGGTACTCACTATGGAATAAAAGGCGTTCATGTTTTCACTTTTTATGATGCTGCCGTCCACACTTTGTACAGTTTTGGGACTTTGAGTGGTGAGTAATAAGGCTTACCCGCCTTTGGGACATGCTGTGCATTTTTGAGACCTGGAATGGTTCGTTGTGGATATTGGTGCTGCACCCATTCTGTGGAATTTTTTTGACTAAAGAGCAGGAAATGACATCACCATGATTGGAGGGAGCAGAGTCTTTATCACTAACAAAATTAGCTTGTTTACAGTTAAGCATCTTACTCCTAGGAGCACTGTAGTTTTGTTTACACAGATTAAATCCCTGCACTTATGTCTTTGTAAAGCTCAGCTAGTAACAGAGGAGCTTAATAAGCTAATCACTGCTACAGAACCACTGACAGCCTGATAAAACCGTGTAAATCTGAAGCTGCCTATGACTTTGTGAAACAGTTTGGTGAGAAAACCTCCTTAAGGTGCTCTGTCAGTTTTACATTTTTAGGGTCAAGACAGGCTACAGTGATACTGCTTCTCTTAATGTTTTCATGCATTTACTGTATGTCCATATATATTGGTCTGTTTAACCCAAACAAGAGGAGGAACAAGTCATTTTCAATTTGATGTAACTATTGTTCTCAGCAAGGCTTGTTTTTTAGCTTAATTGGTAAGTTGATACAATGTAAATAGCATGCTATCTTGCCTGATATATCCCTCATGTACAAATGAAAATGTGATCAATGATGTAAGGTCATATAACAGTCATATGCTTAATCTTTGCATGTCTCTGCTTAGTAAGTGGAATGGAAAAACCATATTAAAGTCTCTTAAAGACCGCATCAGTTCATATGCTTTATTAATGCAAATTATCTAAAATAAAGATCCACTCTGTATAGTAGGCTCCCACTCTGGTGGACTTGAACTATCCTTGTATTAAGGGGCGTTTCTATAGGTGGGTGGGCCAGGCAACTGCTGTTATATACAGTTCAAACTGCAACTTTTAGCCCCACCCTGACAACTTTAAAACTTTAAATCACATATATATAGACATCCGTGATGGAAAAGTGACACAATTACAAAATGTATTTTAGAGACACTTTTTCTGTTAAAATAAAGAAATAAATAAATTAGAAAAATAGACTGTTTCCTAATATTACTAAAAAAATGTAATGAAAGAGTTACAGCAAAATAAAACTTTACATATCACAAAAAAATAGTTGAAAAAATGAGTGTGATTATAGCATTCAAACCAGCGTGTACTAAAGATGAAAACGGTCTGGTCAGTAAGGGGAAGAAAAGGGGGGCACAGTCAGGAATTGGTTAATGGTGACACGATACATTGTGGGTGAAACGGCTGTGCTTGTTCTATAGTGGTGAAAATAAGTTTTTGATACCCTGGCGATATTGCAACTTTTCCCACCTACAAAGAATGGAGAGATCTGTAGATTATATCGCAGGTACACTTCAACTGTGAGGGAAAAATAAAAAATGAAAATCTAGAAAATCAAACTTTATGATTAGTGTTGAGCGATTATAATCGACAAAGTTGAAATCAGCACGGTTTTTATGTTGATCGGAATTTTCCGATCACGCAATAATTTAGGTGAGAATCTGCGCATAATCTATTACTATCATGCCATTTTCCACGCTTCCTGTTATTTCTCCTCAATACAGCTCAGCGACACAGTTCTCTTTGTTCACACAGACAGCTATGCTTTTAGCTGTGAACATTAGAACATAGGTAGATTAGAGAATTTCAGTTCTTAGTTAGTTAGGCTGAGATTTTTAAAGAAGCTTCTAGTGCTGTACAGCCATGGGGGGTAGGGAGCGGGAGAACACAGACAGACAGGCTGGCTTCAGAAAGGAGAGTGTATATTGTGCAGCCCAGACTCTGCTTTGAACCTGCATTGAAATGGCTTTTTTTACCAGTTTTTGGCCAGTTTTTGGTGAAATATTACCTTGTATTTTGTGCTGCCCAGTTTTGTTCAAAGACCCACCTTGTACTTACACTAGGATACAGAAATGTTCTAGTAACTGCAGGTTTATTTCATAGGTGCAAAAACCACCTTTTATTATCCGTACACGATTTAATAAGGTTTTTTTTTTAACTTTTGTGCAGGCCAGTTTTGTTCAAAGACCCACCTTGTACTTACAATAGGATACAGAACTTTTCTAGTCACTGCAGGTGTATTTCATAGGTGCAAAAACCACCTTTTATTATCCGTTCACAATTTAATTACGTTTTTTTCACTTTGGCACCGGCCATTTTTGTTCAATGACCCACCTTGTACTTATGTTATGATACATAAATTTGCTAGTAATTGCGGGTGTATTTCATAGGTGCAAAAAACACCTTTTATTATCCGTACACAATTTAATTAGGTTTTTTTCACTTTGGCGCAGGCCATTTTTGTTCAAAGACCCACCTTGTACTTACATTAGGATACAGAAATTTGCTAGTAATTGCTGTTGTATTTCATAGGTGCAAAAAAGACCTTTTATTATCCGTACACAATTTAATTAGGTTTTTTTCACTTTGGCGCAGGCCATTTTTGTTCAAAAACCCACCTTGTACTTATAGTATGATACAGAAATTTGCTAGTAATTGCAGGTGTATTTCATAGGTGCAAAACCACCTATTTATTCTCCCTTCTAAAAATCAACAATGTGTTTATCACCTATGGTGCGGGCCCTTTATCGTTCAAAAAGAGCCTCCCTCCATGTACTTAGTTTCATACCAGAAATTTTGGTACATGTAATGCTGTAATGTATTTCATTGGTTCCACAAACCACCTTTTTTCCCCTCTATCCAATGTAACCTTTTCCAGATAGCTGTCTATAATGCCCCCCCCGTGTACGCAGGCAGTTTGTTTTTCCACTAATAGCCACCCTCTCTCTTACTTGTAAAAGATCTTTAGGTACAGAAAATCTTTTCCCGTAGTTCACACCCACTGTTGGCCTGTATTTTCAATGCCCCTCCGCCTCCCCGACCTAAAACACCACGTCCTTGTTACCGTAAATATCTTTAAAATAGATGTTATTGCTCATGGTGTGGCCTAGTTTATTTTTAATAGCACACGTTGTAAGAACAATTTGCGTGATTAAAATTTATCGTTAGCGCAAATTTTGAGTTTGTCAGTGTTGCAAAGAAACACAGGACGGCGACATGTTTAATGCCAAGGGCTGTTTTTATTCGCCTGTTATTTTGGCGTGTTATATTAAAACGCCTGTGCCTACTCTCGGATCTGAGATCGCATGTGTCGAGACGCAGGGAATGCAGTGTTTGGGCTAGAGTGTCGCCACTTTAAGATGGCTGGCCCCTTAGCTGGTAGTGCGATAGGGGTGTAGCAGTGGGAGTAGAGAGAATGGGCGCACGGGTTTGGTCAGTGCGCGGTGTAGGCGTTATGGGGACGGGACCCCGCGGGGGGCTCGGGGGCGCTTGAATAAACTCCTCGAGGCATGTATGATCGCGAGTCGGCAAAGTGCGGTGCATTGCAGCGCCTTGGGCAGCTCCGACAGCAGACCTGTTTGGATCTCTGTGTCTAAATGCATCCAGGCGGTGGATGGTAAGTGAAGCGGATGAAAGGGAACTTGAAGAGGAAAATATAGGAAGATCGCAAAGAGAAATGTCTGTTCGCTCACATCAGCGGCCGTGAGGCATGGAGTATGATTCCAAAATATATCGCCTTTATAAAGGGCAGTAAAACATTATCAGAAAAAGAGCTTCAAACTTTCAAAAATAAAAAACATACATAAATAAAATCACTTTCCAAAAATCTAGAAATGGCGCGAAACATCAGGAATTAGGATCTTGAAATGTGCGGGAAATACCCGTAATTCAATTCTGAAAGCGCTTCTCATTGGTACAGCATAAAACCGGCCAATCAGAATAGGGAGCGCTGTGAACATTAAAGAACACATATGGAGAGAAGTTGACCAATCAATCAAGGCGGGCTCCCGGGGAATGGGCGGACAGTTCAAAATACAGTAAAAATGCTAGGTAAAGAGCTGATTGGTTGAGGCTTATGGGGGGCTTGCATATCTCGGACAATCAGAAAAGGAGTGACTGGGGAGCACAATTCTTAACATAGGGAGAAGTTAAAAACCAATCAAAACAAAGGCGGGACAGTTCAATATACAGGTTACAAAGGCAGAAAAGAGGCAGATTGATGAGCTAGCGGGGGGCTTGGCTATTGGCACATCAGAGCGCGAGCTACTTCTCCCATTGTAGTCTATGGAGAGATCGGCGCAATTGCAAAATACTCGGCGCCTCAAATCAAACATGCGGCAACTGGAGTTATGATTTATAAAAAATTCATGTTTATTTAAGTGTAATAATTTTATCTGATAAAAGGAGATGAAACCTTCTCTAAAAAGAAATCAGTTATAATCCCACTAAACAAGCCGTTTTGTCACCGAGACCGGCGCTTCATAAGGAGATTGCAATATAGAGAATTGCCTGGGTATTAGAGTGATATTCAATTGTTTAAGACGTACTGTCTCATTGGTCGGACTATTAAAACCAGCCAATCAGAATAGGCTCTGGACAGGGACCCATTACACTAACTATGGAGATTATTTTTGACCAATCAAATTTTACACAAAGGCTGGGACAGTTCAAAATACAGTGAAAATACAGACAAAATGAGCTGATTGGGTTGAATAGCGGAGGGCTTGGGCTATACCAAGCCAATCAGAGCGTGGAAGCTTAATTGTCCCAGTGTAGGAAATATGGAGAGATACGGCGCCAATGCAATCTCGGCTCTCAGCGCCGTGCGGAAAGGTAGGTATGATTTAAAAAAATAATTTTATTAAGTGTAAAGATATTCTCTGAAAAAGGAGCTGAAAACCTTCTACTAAAACATACATTAAATAATATCACTATACAACGACGTTTGTCGCATCCCGAGACCGGCGCTACACGGAATTGGCGAAGTTAGTTTACGTATATGTATGGCCGGGAAATACAAGTAGTCATAATTGCTGTATGAGTTTCGTCATGGTCACGCAAAAACAGAGCACCAATACAGTATAGGAGACGACAAGTGCGCCAATTCTACACACATGGAGGAGTATTTAGAACATCTATCATGAAGTCGCGATTGCGGATATGGGAACACAGTTTATGTATAACCGTTTGGAGTAATATGAGTCATATGAATAGTCAAATTAAGCAAGGAGTACAAGTTATAATACAGTACAAAAGCAGAAAAGAGCTGATGTGTTTGAGCTAGCGGGGGCTCGGCTATTCCGGCCATATCAGGATGCGTGAGCTATATTTCTCATAGAGTTCTATGGGATAAAGAAATGCAGAGCGAGCTCTGTTGGTGCTTGGAGTAATGTGTATAAATGTGGAGCGGTTTTTTGGAAACCAATTGGGAAGAGCGAGGAACGCTCTTATGGGTTTCTAATGCAATCTGTAATAAAACTGTACATGGCGAAATTCAAATGTATAATACTTCCCGAAAAGTTGTAACCAATCTGTGATATAAAATAATCAGTAATATGGGGGTTTAAAGAAATAAAAAATTTTAATTCATTAAAATCATGTTTATTTCTTTATTTTTGTTACACCCATACTATTGATCCTTGGGCTATACGGAAAATAAACGAAATAAACATGATTATATTGGAATTATATATTTTTTTTCTTATACCCCTATATTATTGTGACATTTTATATTACACTTCGGACACAACTTATGTAGTCTTATATTGATTTCGGCAATGTTTACAGTTTTATACTACAGATTGCATTTAGAAAACCCTTAAGGAGCGGAGCACTCGTTCTCCATTGGTCCAAATAACTGCGCCTCTTTTTATACTTAGCCGAATCACCAAACAGAGCTCGCTCTTGCATGCTTTTCCATAAAATCTATGAGAAAGTAGCTGCGCTCTGATTGGACCGGGATAGTCCCAAGCCACGCTAAACTCAACACAATTCAGCTCTTTTCTGCCTTCTTGACTGTATTTTGAAAACTGTCCCGCTTGATAGGATTGGTCAATATTTCTCCATAGGTTTATAATGGGTCCCTTTTGCTCCGTATTCTGATTGGTCAAATAATCCTCCATAGGTCTAGAATGGGCCACTGTCGCTCCTGTTTGATTGGCTAGATTTATGCCGACCAATCAGAAGAGCTTTAAACAATTTGAATTACTTTATTTTTCCGGGCATTTCAAATATCCAAATTCCCAATATAGCGCCGTTCTGGGATTTTTGGAAAGTGATTTATTGATGTATTTTTTTATTAGGTTTGAGCTCTTTATTTTTAGAGAATGTTTTACGCTTTATTAAAGAAGACGATTCTTTTGATTCATACTCCGCATGTACATCTTTATGATTTGCCTCTGCTGTTTTCCAGCCTGCTCTCGTATCGGAATACATGTGGGACGCAGGAAGTCCCGCACTGCGCCTAAGTCCCACACTGCGCCCCATACACTTTGAGTGGACGAGGAGCGGCGGAACTTTATCACCGCATGTATGTGTGCGAGAGCCTCTCCTCTCAGTTTTCGGAGGTAATTGTCTTCAGGTTCGCAACGCGCGCTCCTCGCGCACTGCGAATCTTAGGGTCTCCCGACCTGCGCCTATACATGGTGAGGGCGGTGGACTTTACACTGATGTATGATCACTCTACCATCTAGGTGACAGTGGCGCTGGTAGTTTTGTAGGCGCGTACCCAAAGGCATCTTGTGTACGTGTAGGATCGTTATCTCGCAAAGCTGCGACACGCTGTGTAAAATATTAGCTCACGTGTTGTCGAAGGCGCGGAAGGACGACAATTAGGAGTGTAGGCATGGATGGCGCGCCGCCTCCAGCGTCAAGCTCTTGACATATAATTTCTAGATCGGGCTAATATTTCGCCTGAGGTGGATAACTGTGACTTGTAATAGGTGCCCGGGTCCGCCGACGTGGCGCAAGACTTCATAATGGGTGGTACTCACGCAATTTTTCACTGATGTACGCGTGTTGTTCTTCTGAATAGTTTTTCTGATTGGCTCTTCCGTGCCGTTTCGAATCTCTAAGTTTGGCGCAGATAGCGACATGTATGATAGTTGTTTAAAACTATCAATTCTCTAGCCTACTGGCAGTTGTAATTTTGTCATTACAGTTCTTTCCACCAGACTGACATTTCACAGGTATTCGCTATCTGAAACTATGTTTATGGTTTTTGTACACCGTAATAAGTTGGCTGTAGTGAAATTAAGAGGGATTTAAGAATAGCTTGTGATTAAGAGGTTTGTCTGTATCTTTTAATAAGTGTACTCTGACATGAAGATACTCTGTCCTGCTAGATTGACCGCTTCTTAGTTTTTATTCGCTTTATTTGTCTTGCATTTTCATGAGTGTCGAAATGCTCATTGGGTTGTTAAGAGCGAGTTCAAGAGAAAGGAGGGTGATAGGTCTATAGGAGTGTTAGACGGTATCGAAGAGATTAAAGAGGTGGACTCTCCTTCCCAGTGAATGTGGCTGGACTCAGTAACGAGACGCAAGCCAGTGTTCAGAGAGTGGCTATCGGGTGTTGCCAGTGAATCGAGTCAAGGCGCACTTGGTCATACATTGGGTTGCCTCTCAGGGCCTCTGTGATGGGGATTTATATATGCTATCATCGATAGTCGTATAGAGTCCTCGGGAACGCACATGCGGGGTGCACCTAATTATCTGTTCTCGTCTATGCATGCGTTAATTGGCAGATCCGCGTGAATCCCAAGCGCGCTAAGTCTTACATCTCCTCAGGTTCTAGCTCCCAGTCACCGGGGCCACTAAATGTAGTTCAATTTCTGGCCATCATAGTCAGACTCCGTACAGACACTTATGGAAGCCGTAAGAGGCAGCCCATAATGTCATTGCGCTAGTATGTATCCCCACCACATTGTGTGAAATTAATCCATTTTCTGAAGACCTCATTGATGAATCAATAATGGCGAAGGGATGGGGTCAGAAGGGCATTTCTAAAGATCAAGAGGCCAAAGAGGATGACTTTTGTTAGTTGCTCAATGAGACTCGGTCCAGTTCATGATGCCATAAAGGGCGGAGAAGGAAGCGTGAAATCGCGGAGACAAAAATTCGCACGCCTCACTTGTGCAGTTGCTCCTGCCGCTTGCTGAATGCAGAATGTCAGGACAGACGACCTGTAACCATGTGTTGATGTATGATGATCGATATGATGACATTTGCTCCGGATCGCAATGTGATTCTTTTCAGACTAGATTTGTGCTTAGTGAGCAGACTTTCATCACTCGAGATCGGGGAGGAACAGACGAGGGGAGGCATTTAGCATATGGTCAGTGATTCGGGCGTATGGCTCTGATGTTGATTCCGTAGCACGATCAGCGGACATTAAACATCGAGACTCTACGAAGTTATCCGTGTCACGAAGAAGGTTAGGACATCTGTCGAGAATGCTGGGCCGTTTTCCGAGCAAGCCTCTGTTTCACCCAGCGATTGTCATATGCCACTTGCGTAAATTGGGCACACACTCAACGTAGAGGGAAGAATCTAAGGTGTGTTTATCCTCCACACAAGAACATGTTTAGTCAACACATCGCAGACGAAAGCTATGAGTTGAAATGAGGAACACTTGGCCAAAAATAGGCTACACTGATGGCGAGGAGCTTTCCAACCACTGTCATCGCAACCTCTATCTCCGCCCCTTCACTCCACCCATGCGTTCCTCAGATGCCAATGTCTCCTAAGAGTCATGATCAGGATCAGCCTGCGCTCGTGTTCAGCCTTCACCGGTCGCCCGAGTAACACACCAGCACACCAGAAAACCCATCCTAGCCCTGTCTCCTTCCCACCGTATACAGTGGTCAGTTAAGCAGCCGCCTTCTGTCTACCTGGTTTTGGGAGTAGAAGAAACACTTTAAACCCAAACCATCCCAAAGCCAAAAAGCTAAATGAAATGATCAATCATTGCCAGGCTTTTAGCCCTTGGAAATGTTGGCCTTTCTGTCCTGGAGGACACAGATGGGTTCCGCCACATCAATGGCCCTTTCCCGCCTCCCAAAACGATGCTGAGCAGGCATTTCTTTTCCCGAAAACATCCTGCCTCCCTGCCCCGGCCAGCCCTGTTTCTCTAAAATTCAAGCGCGTTTTTGCATCTTTTTCCAGCAAAATCCTTGACCCGTACTTTGGGCTGTAAGCACGGCCAAGGGGCCCCTATATTCCCGTGACAGCTCATGGGTGAGTGGGGATGTCTTTAGTTGGGGCGGTGGCTTCAGGCTCGTGCACGCTCTTCAAAACCGCGGGTGGTGCAGGGGTTTTTCCCCCCGGCCTCTGATGCATCACGTGCCCCGGAAACCCCCGGCCTTTTGAAAATTTAATCTGTCTTGGAGATCCACAACTCACAGGTAGGAGTGTGGGGCTTCCGAACGAGCCCGGGGCTGGGTGGGGGGACAAGAAAATTGTGCCCGGCAAGGGGGGTGTGGATAACGGGCGAACGCTGGCTGCCCCCAGTGTGGTGGAGCAATCCCCTTGCCTGGCATGTCTGAACCCCTTTTCTCCAGAAATTTCTAAAAACGCTCCCCGGGTTGGACTGCTGTGAGGGAAAGGAGAGGTCTGAGCTCGACTTTTCCCGTTCGCACCCTGCTTTGTCCGCCTGGCTGTTGCAAGTCGCTCGGCCTCCCCGTCAACCGTCTCATTGTTGACGTGGCAACATGCTGAAATGCCACCCTCCCCAGGCTTCAGCGAGTGTGGCAGCAGCGCAATGCCATTCTGTAGTATGAAGTGACCCAGCGGTGTGGACCTCGGGGTGTTGCGCCACCGAGAGTGGAGGCAGGTGAAAGAGCTCTGCAGCATCCTTGCCAGTTTTGAAGAAGCCACCAAAATGGTCAGTGCGGACAATGCCCTTGTCAGCATGAGCATTGTGGTGATCTTAGTTCTGGAACGATCGTTGGACACTCTAAAAATCAGGCCCAACCAGCAACGGAGGAGGAGACGGAACACAGATTGCGGACACGGAGCCTTTCTCTTCGTCGAATCCAAAAGGGCCCGACAGTTTCACAATTTTATCGGTCTTCCATTAGGCAAGTGGTTCGGGGTACCCGGGGTAGTGCAGGCGGTGCCTCAGCTCTCAGGGTGCATCATTGAGGAAGTCAGGGCTTTTGCTGAACTGTGCGGAGGAAGTGGAGGAGGAGCAGGATGAGGTATTCCTGGACCCGATTTTACCGACGTCCCTAGCCTTGGAAAGAGGTTAGCACGAATTTGAGGAGGAAGATGAGGAAGATCAGTTTTCTAGTGCCCCTCGACCCAGAGGTTGGGGAAAAACAAGGCTCCATCTCTCACATGAGTGCTTGGATCTCCATTTTCCTCCAACATGTCCTCGCATAAAGGCCATCAAAATGAACAACAGTTACTGGGTGGCCACCCTCCTCGATCTCCGGTACAAAGCAAAACTCAGCACTTTCCTTCCCCCCACCCAAGTAGAGAGTAAAATGCAGGAATTGGAGACCTCTGATGATGTTGTGGCCCAATTGCCCAAAGGGCACCCATCAGTTGCCCGGTAAAATTCACATTCCTTTTCCCAAAAGAAATGGTCCTTTTGAAAATTTTTTTTTAAAATGATCATTTTTACGCAATTTTTATTCTCATTTCCCAAAGTTCTTTTGGGGTTTTGGGGGTGGGGGGAATGTAAAAGACACCAAGGTTTCATGAAAAAAACATTTTTCCATTTCCCACTTTATTTTTAGATTTTTCGCTTATAGTGGTTTTGGGGGCTTGTGTGTGAGTACAGCTTAATCAAGGAGTGGATGGTTTCCCAGAGGTGGTTTGGGCCCTGGGGCCCCCTCTCCCGGGGAAGAAAGGGGGCCCCAGTTTGTAATGGAAATTTTTTCCTCTTAGCGCTCACGGCGACAGAACCCGGCTACTGCTGCTATATGATGTATCCTTAAAGTCCCCCTTCATCTCTTTCAGGCATGTGGGGAAGACGGGGCAGAGGAAATGAAATACTTTTCCTCCGACTAGAACGGGGAGGGAGGAAAGTGAAAGTCCGAGGTGAGATGCGGCGCTGTGTCCCTTGTGCAGGGGATCGTTCTTTAAAAATGATGAGGCCGCTCTGCACAAACACTGATAAGCAGGGGAGAGGCGTCATAGTCCCTATGGCCTTGTCTCCCCCACCCCCCCTGTGTGGGTCTCCGCTTGCCCTGTGTTAATCTTTTGGGGGCTGGACAGGCTCCCCAAATCAGAGACACAGTAAGAACCCTCCCCACGCAATAGTTATCAGAAAGGTTGTCTCCACTGCATCAACAAAAAACCCCAAAAAAAAGGGCCCCTTTTTTTTCCCGATGCGGATGGGGTTTTTTTTGTTTTGTGCAAAAAACCGCGGTCTCTTTCGTTTTCCTGATGTGCCCTACTTTGTATTGTATGGGTGACGCTAATTTTAAAAGGGCGCTGGTATTTTAAAAAACTTTTTGTTAAACGTCGCTGCCGAAAATGGAGTTTGGGGGAAAAAAAAAGAGCTGTGTAGACTGCAGCTTGTCTTTCCTTTGCGTCTATGTCCCCCCCCCGCGAGCAGAATATGCGCGGTCCTGCAACTCCCCAAAACCCGCCAAAAATTGCAGGGCGTACTGTGTGCCGCAAATTTTTTCATGTGAAAACCAAAGTGAAGCCCTTCCCCTTTGGGTCATGGCCTTTTTTTAAATGATTTAATATACTGTGGTGTGTGGTTTTTTTTATTTTTTATATATTTTAAAATTTTTATATAAATTTAAAAATTTTTTTATTTTTTAATTTTTTATAATAAATTAAAATTTTATATATATATTTTTATATTCACTACACCCATGTACCACATATATAAAATTTAAAAGCACACCATATCTGTATAAAATATTTATTTTTATATATATATTTTTTGCACACCACACATTTCTTTACACAATTTGTGGTTATATGATGTGTGTGTATATATGCATAAAAAATTTTATTTTTCA
>JAODAL010070457.1:0-15918 GCA_025379985.1 Phyllomedusa bahiana | reverse complement strand
GGGGGGGGGGATAGTTGTGGGTGGAGGGGATATTGTATGTGGGTGGAGGGGGATATTGTATGCGGGTGGAGGAGGATATTGTATGCGGGTGGAGGAGGATATTGTATGCGGGTGGAGGAGGATATTGTATGCGGGTGGAGGAGGATATTGTATGCGGGTGGAGGAGGATATTGTATGCGGGTGGAGGGGGATATTGTATGCGGGTGGAGGGGGATATTGTATGCGGGTGGAGGGGGATATTGTATGCGGGTGGAGGGGGATATTGTATGCGGGTAG
The DNA here is from genome assembly GCA_025379985.1 of Phyllomedusa bahiana. Classification (NCBI taxonomy): domain Eukaryota; kingdom Metazoa; phylum Chordata; class Amphibia; order Anura; family Hylidae; genus Phyllomedusa; species Phyllomedusa bahiana. Next base: position 15,642 of record JAODAL010070457.1, on the reverse strand, counting down.
AGGGGGATAGTGTGTGTGGGTGGAGGGGGATATTGTATGTGGGTGGAGGGGGATATTGTATGTGGGTGGAGGGGGATATTGTATGTGGGTGGAGGGGGATATTGTATGTGGGCTGGTGGGGGGGATATTGTATGTGGGTGGAGGGGGATATTGTATGTGGGTGGAGGGGGATATTGTATGTGGGTGGAGGGGTATATGGATGGAGCTACTTAGCCATGTGTCTATGATATGTTAGACTGACAAATGTGTGACTCTCTCGCTATTGTACTACACAATACAGTTCTGTTTTGTACACTGTATTATGTGGTAAAATGGGCGCATTTATGTCCGAGAGGCCGGTAATATTTTAATGTACAGTAGGGTGGGCCCCCGAAGATAAATTCCCCTGTGGGCCCCAGACCCCCCAGTCCGACACTGATCATAGGTAGACCTCAACTATGACAGACAAAATGAGAGTTTTGGAAATAGTGGAGTTTGGAGTGTGATTGTTTGAGGTTGTGGACAGGTGTCTTTTATACTGATAAGATCAAACAGGGGCCATTACTACAGGTAATGAGGGAAGGACAGAGGAGCCTTAAAGAAGCGGTTACAGGTCAGTGAGAGCCAGAAATCTTGCTTGTTTGTAGGGGACCAAATACTTATTTTCCACCATAATTTGCAAATAAATTCTTTCCAAACCAGACAATGTGATTTTCAGGATTTGTTTTCTCCTTTTGTCTCTCATAGTTGAGGTCGACCTATGATGTCAGTTACAGCCTCTCTCATCTTCTTAAGTGGGAGAACTTGCACAATTGGTGGCCGACTAAACACTTTGTTTCCCCACTGTAGCATTATTACAGGTATATAATGGTTATTGAAGAAAGGAAAAAAGTTTATATGGTTTTGGACCTTACAGGTTTTGGACCATAAATCACAGATAACAGCATGGTCGTAACTATAGCCATAGCACCTGCTAGGGGACACAGAGGTTGAGGGGCCTACTCAGATACAAGAACATTGTTCCTTTTTATAGGGAAGAAGTAGTTGGTAGTAGTAGTGGTGGCTTTCCACTCTCCAGTACTACTATTTGGGCTCTCTGATAAATGGTGGCATCATTAATACCTTTAATTATTGCAACGCATGCTCATAGTTACATCAGGGGTCTCCAACTCCAGTCCTCCAGGTCCACCAACAGGTCATGTTTTCTGGCTTTCCTTAGCATTGCACAGGTGATATACTTCTTGTCAGTGCATTCTGTTGGAGATCCTGGAAACATGACCTGTTGGTGGGCCTTGAGGACTGGAGTTGGGGAACACTGAGTTACATAGTCTGTAAGGCCAAAAAAAGACAGAAGTCCATCAAGTTCAACCTATTGTGCTACAGTGTTGATCCAGAGGAAGGCAAAAAACCCCCATGACGTACTAGTGCATCTAAAAAAAATTAGAATATCACTCAAAAGATAATTTATATCAATAATTTAAGTCAAATAAAGAAAGCCATATATTGTATAGACTCATTACAGTATGAATTACAAGGTTTAATATAATACACTTGTGAGCCCCATAAAAAATAAAGAGAGAGTCCTGGAGAAGCCATTTAATTTTCAATGATATTCTAATTTTTTGAGATGTAGTAGAAGCCAATTGTCCTCATTTTAGGGAAAAAAATCCTTCCCGACTTCAATCTTACGAATAGAATAAATCCCTGTTTAAGTTTATTGCTAGCCCAATGATTTCTAGTTATGCTTCTGGATAACAGTATTCTACACTGGGCTATGATGGTTATAGGGATAACTGTATTTTTAGGACATACTTTTACCCTTAAAAACAGGGCGAAAACATTAGTACTTTTTATTAATACTTTTTATTCCCTTATGAACATTTGATCTTCCGTTACATCATGGTGTCAGTAAGGGTGTATGGCGTAAGCTCACTGGTGGAGCACGTTCCATATGTGGCAGGTGCAGTTGGGATCTCCCGCTAGCTGGATATCAGATGTGGCGCTGATCCTGGCCTTTTGACCCCATAGATGCCGCAGTAGGCATGATTGTGGCATCTAAGTGGTTGAAAATCAGTGCTGCACACCGTTCCGTTACCTGACTACTCCCCGTGCAATGAGATTGCAGGGTGTTGACAGGTTGCTAAGGCAGCTGGGGGCCTAATGAAGACCTCCATGGCGGCCATCTTACTCCACCTATGAGACCACATGAGTCAAACTCAAGATGTGCAGGCAAGATCCAGCCCTCCACGTCATTTTATGGGGCCCACAAGAGTTAAATACAGAGAAAAGGGATGGACAAGGTCCAGACACAGAAGGACCAGCGCTCCACTTCCACCGGAGGATACAGCCTGCGCTTGGCATAGGTGTCATCAGCACAGGGAGTGGCTGCCATCTTGCCTTTGGAGCTCTGGTGCGCATCTTCACACCACTCTGTTTAGCAATCTCCACTGGTGGGACCCCAGAATCACAACAGTCGGAGAGTACCTATGGTGATAAATCTCTGCCATTAACTTTCACATAACTTGCTACAGAAGTCTGAATCACTATTAGACACAACGTTTCTACCCAACAACTAAGGGGCACATTCACTATTATGGTCGCATCAGAAATGTGTCATAAAATACGGCAGTGATGCATTTTTGCCGCAGATATAATTGTATGTTTTAAACACTTTTTCAGCCTGATCCGAATTGGGTGTGTGAGCGCGGATTCTCTAGGAAAGGCTATGGATTCAGAGCAACATTCTACAACAAAATTTTGGTGCAAAGTAAGTGAAACAATAGTTGTTCTAAAACAGCTTAAAGGGTTTGTCTCACTACGAAGATTATAGTTGAAAATGTGGGGACCAAAAATCTAAGGATGTACGTCCTTGGTTACTATTGGCAAAGTGCTACGGTTTTAGAGAACTGGCGGGTTTACATGTGCTTAGCAACGGTGTTTGTTTAATGGTCAGGGAAGCATTCTGTCCTGCCCAGGTCGTGCACATGCAAAGGAAAGGCAGTGAAGAGGAGGGGCAGGGATGTGTGTATTGGCAGGCATGGAGGAGAAGCAGCGAGAGGACATGCAGGGGGGTTGTGTGTATTGGCAGCGACATGCAGGGACAAGAGGCAATGAAGAGCGGGGGAGGGTGTATTGGCAGTCACAGGGATGAAGGAGAGGCAGTGAAGAGGATACAATATACACAACCCCCCTGCATGTCCTCTCACTGCTTCTCCTCCTTGCCTGCCAATACACAAATCCCTTCCCCTCCTCTTAACTGCCTTTCCTTTGCATGTGCACGACTTGGGCAGGACAGAATGCTTCCCTGACCAGTAAACAAACACCGTTGCTAAGCACATGTAAACCAGCCCATTCTCTAAAACCGTAGCACTTTGCCAATAGTAACCAAGGACGTACATCCTTAGATTTTAGGTCCCCACATTTTCAACTATGATCTTCATAGTGAGACAACCCCTTTAAGTCTAAAGAAGCACCTAATCATATAACCCTATATATCACAGAGCTCAGCTCCTCTCCTCTATCATATAATACTATATATCACAGAGCTCAGCTTCTCTCCCTCTATCATATAACCCTATATATCACAGAGCTCAGCTCTTCTCCCTCTATCATATAACCCTATATATCACAGAGCTCAGCTCCTCTCCCTCGATCATATAACCCTATATATCACAGAACTCAGCTCTTCTCCTATATCATATAACCCTATATATCACAGAACTCAGCTCTTCTCCTCTATCATATAACCCTATATATCACAGAGCTCAGCTCCTCTCCCTCTATCATATAACCCTATATATCACAGAGCTCAGCTTCTTGGAATGTTACACTAGTACAAAACTGCTAAATTTATACAGATGCTAGATCATTGTTTGCTTTCATTCCTTTGTGTATTTTAGCAATATAGTGTATAACTAGTACAGAACAGAGGATCCCGGGACAACATTCATTGTGTACATTTAGGATTAAATGAACTGTGTAAAGTAATCCGCAATGCCCAGGTTACACTAGTATCGCCATAGACAAATATATGGCCTCTTACTGAATTAAACCTGCACAGACCCAACATGTCATGTACAAATGGTGCGCACTGGGGACCAGGTAGAATATGGGGGTCCTGAGGCTGATATTTAACATGGGGGCATTATACCGTCACAGTGTGACATAGATTCATGTGATGCAGCTTGTACTGAGATATGGAGGCATCAGATGGCATGCTATAGAGGGCTGGCACACTGCCTTTTACCATGGCACAAGGATTATGCTTGGTTCACATCTGCCTCGAAGGCTTCGCTCTGAATCTCTATTGTGGAGGTAAAAAACGGACATAAAAGAATATGTTTCACAATGGACACCAACGGCGCCCTATGGACTCTATTGATTACTATGGGTCTGTCAGGTTTTTGCCATGGTGTCCATTGTTTAGACCAAAATACTGAACACCTGACGCAGATGTGAACAAAGCCTTATTCAGATTCTAAGGTATCAAACTATCAACTATCATCCTGACATCCACTGCTACAGGTATTTTACTGTCAGAGGCTGAGAAAGGTAAAGTGCCGCTATTTCCATATGCATCTATTATGCTGTTGCATTGGTTTTGTGCAGATGACACGGTCACATAGTTATTAGCAGGGATACGCTGTCATAGTGGTGCTGTATAGGTAGCTACTCAGTCATAGTGGTGCTGTATAGGTAGCTACTCAGTCATAGTGGTGCTGTATAGGTAGCTACTCAGTCATAGTGGTGCTGTATAGGTAGCTACTCAGTCATAGTGGTGCTGTATAGGTAGCTACTCAGTCATAGTGGTGCTGTATAGGTAGCTACTTTGTCATAGTGGTCCTGGGCTACATTATCACAGTTATTAGCAAGAGTACACTGTAATAGTGGTAGTGTTTAGGCAGACTACATTGTGATAGTGGTACAAAATCATATTAGCACAGGGTAAGCTACATTGTGCGAGTGGTAGTATACAGGTAACTTATACTATAGTAGTAAAAGGCTACATTATCATAGTGGTAATTATATATGAAAGTTACACTGTTATAGTGGTGCAATATAGGTAGGCTATTCAATCATAGTGATACTAGACAGACTACACAGTAGTGTAGTCTATATGGGTAGGTTTCACTGTCATAGCGATATTATATAGGTAGATGCACAGTCATACATATATATATATATATATATATATATATACATATATATATATATATATGTAATAGGCAACATTGTGATAATGTTACAGGGTAGACTACACTGTCATAGTGGTACTATATTAGTAGACTACACTGTCATAGTGGGGCTGTATAGGTAGGCTGCACTGTCACAGTGTTCCTATATATTTAGGCTATATTGTCATATTGTAATATAGAAGTAGGCTACACTGTCATATTGGTAGTAAAGAGGTAGCTACATTGTCACAGTGGTACTAGGCTACATAATCATAGTAGCACAGGGCAGGCTACATTGTGACAGTGGTAACAGGTAGCTTACACTATTATAGTAAAAGGCTGCATTATCATAGTGGTAACTATATAGGTAAATTACACGGTTATAAGGATGCAATGTAGGTTGACTACACAGTCATAGGTAGGTTAAACTGGCATAGTGGTACTATATAGGTAGGCTACTCAAGCATAGTGAAACTATATTGGTAGCAACATTATCATAGTTGTAATTTTACTATACTAGGTTGACTACACAGTCATAGTGGTAATAGGTAGGCTACACTGGTACTATACAGGTAGGCTACTCAAGCATAGTGATACTAGACAGACTACACAGTAGTGTAGTCTATATGGGTAGGCTTCACTGTCATAGTGGTATTATATAGGTAATTATACACTGTCCTAAAGATACTATATTGGTAGGAACATTATAACAGTTGTAATTTGTACTGTACTAGGTAGACTAAACTGTCATAGTGGTAGTAAAGAGGTAGCTACATTGTCACAGTGGTACTAGGCTACATAATCATAGTGGCACAGGGTAGGCTACATTGTCACAGTAGTAACAAACAGGTAGCTTACACTATTATAGTAAAAGGCAACATTATCAAGGTGGTAACTATATGAGTAAATTACTCTGTTATAGTGGTGCAATATAGGTACACAGTCAGAGTGGTATTATATAGGTAGGATATACTGTCATAAAGGTGCTCTTTTGGTAGAAACATTATCACAGTTGTAATTGTACTGTACTAGGTAGACTAAACTGTCATAGTGGTACAATATAAGTAGGCTACACTGTTATATTTGTGATGTATATGTAGCCTACACTGTCCTGGTGTTACTATATAGGTAGGTTACACTGTCATATTGGTAATAAATAGATAGCTACATTGTCATAGTGTTACTATATAGGTAGATACAATGTGATAGTGGTAATGGGCAACATTGTAATAATGTTACTAGGCTTCCCTGACATAGTGGAACTATAAGTAGGCTACACTGTCACAGTAGTAATAGGCAACATTGTGATAGTGCTACTAAGTTGGCTACATTGTCATGATGGTCCTAGGCAGGATACATTACCATAGTTGTACTAAGTGGCTACATTGTCATATTGATACAAGGTATAGTACATTATCATAGTGGTACCAGGCTACATTGTCAGTGGTGCCAGCCTTGGTACTAGGTAGGGTACGATACCACAATGTGTCTCCTACTGGTATCACATGCTGGACTGGCACAAGGCTGGTTATATTTGGAAAATACCTTTGAGTGGCACAATATGAGAAATCTGAGAAGTGCCCTGATCCATCATACACCAGAATCCCCCAGGGTGGGCATTAGCAGGTAGCCTGGTATACTACAGACACAGAGCCCCCTTACCTCAAACAGCTGAGGGATCTCCCTCTTGGTCAGGTATTCCTTAGGGTCAGTGCTGTTCATGTCTGCAGGTAATGTGCTGCTGCTGCTGCTGAGGATTAGTCCTGGACTGTCTTCTGCTCTAGTGTCCAATCACCAATGTCCACAAACTCCCAGCAGGGTCCTCGCCTCAGTGTATAGACATTCAGCAGTGAGCAGCAATCCTCCCCTTGTCCCACAGCCCTCCCCTGACTCACAATCCTCTACACACAGCCTGCTGCCTGCTCTGCTTCCTCCAATGTGACTGCTTGCAATCCAAGCAGCTGAGGAGCACAGCTTGCAAGCAGCTGAATGATCAGACAGCAGGATGTGCCAGGTTCCTGGCATCCCTGCCCTCTCCCTGCCAGCTCCTCCAACTTCATACACTGGCTTGTCAAGACCATTAGACCAGGAGCAATCCTCCTACATGACAATTCCCATTTAATTAAGGAGGGGTAATGTGCATTTTTGTGCCCTTGACAGGGTTCACTGCTTTGTAGCATCCATAGAATAGCTCCTGTGCTGGCAGCATCTGCCAAATATTTTTATTAATTATTATTATGGCTTCCAATTAGAATCTGGTTTTCTGATTCTAATAGATCAAGTCTCTTCCTTGCACATTTTCCATTGTGAAAGGGCTTTTATAGCACTAACATATTCTGCAGCGCTGTACAGAGATTATTCAAGTCAGTCTCTGTCTCATGAAATAATTTTGCTATCAGTATGTTTTTGGGGTGCGGAGGACACGGGGGGGTACCTGGAAGAAATGCACAAAGTCACCGAAAATATAAGCAAAGCGTTTAACTATTCCTTGAAGGGATCTCCTCACCATAGAATTTGATGGCATATCGTTGATAGGTGTGGGTGCCATCTCTGGGACCAGCATCTACCTTGGGAATGGGTCCTCGAAAGTTTGGGCTCAGAATGGAGAGTCGGTCACACTTGCACACAAATCTTCATTCTGTTCTATTGGAGTTCCCATTGCAGCTGAGCATTCCGTTCCTTTGTACTGGGAACTCCCATAGAACAGAAGGGAGAACACAGCGCGCCCCAGTACAGGGAACTCCCAGAAAGCAGAATGGAGAGAACACAGCGCCCCCCTGTATTGGAAACTCCCACAGAACAGAATGGAGAACACAGCGCTCCCCTGTATTGGAAACTCCCACAGAACAGAATGGAGAACACAGCGCTCCCCTGTATTGGGAGCTCTCATAGAACAGAATGGAGAACACAGCGCTCCCCTGTACTCGGGAATCTCATGAACAGAATGGAAAACACGGCGCTCCCCTGTTCTAGTGAAGCTCATGAACATAATGGAGAACACAGCGCTCCCTTGTATCGTGAACTCCTATAGAACAGAATGGAGAACACAGCGCTCCCCTGTACTGGGAACTCTGATAGAACAGAAGGGAGAGAACACAGCGCACCCCTGTACTGGTGACTCCCATAGAACAGAATGGAGAAAACACCGCGCACCCCTCTACTGGGAACTCCCATAGAACAGAATGGAGAGAACACAGCGCTCCCCTGTTCTCGGAACTTCCATAGACCAGAATGGAAAGAACACAGCGCTCCCCTGTACTGGGAACTCCCATAGAACAGAATGGAGAACACAGCGCTCCCCTGTACTGGGATCTCCCATAGAACAGAATTGAGAACACAGCGCTCCCCTGTTCTCGGAACTTCCATAGACCAGAATGGAAAGAACACAGTGCTCCCCTGTACTGGGAACTCCCATAGAACAGAATGGAGAACACAGCGCTCCCCTGTACTGGTCACTCGTGCGAAAGCGTGATCGGCTTTCCATTCTGAGCTGACACTTTTGGAGGCCTATTCTCACCTCTTGGACTTGTTCTATTCTTTAGAACGAGCCACCGAAAGTTCCGCCTGAGAATGGAGAGTCGTGTGCATGCGCAATCGGCTCTCTATTCTGACGCCACACTTTCGGGGGCCTGTTCCCTAGATAGGTGCTGGCCCCAGAGGTAGGACCCGTGCCTATCAGACTTTTGATGGCATATCTTAGCGAGACGCCTTTAAAGTGCATGGTGGGAACAGCCCTTTAACATAAAAAAGTGGAGTGACAAATAGTGTTAAGTTTCAGATCTGGATCAAAGTCAAATTTGACATGAATCCGAGCAACTCGATTTTGGGACGGCCAAAGGCAATTTGTGGTAAAAATAAAACAAAAATCTTCCATAAAGGTGCTTTCATACAGTGCGTTTTTTGTGCGTCTTTTGTGCAGGAAGGCACAGCAGTTAATGATGTACATTGCTGCACAGAAATTGCGGCAAAAATCGCGGTAAAAATCAAGATTTTTGTGCAGCAATGTACATCATTAACTGCTGTGCCTTCCTGCACAAAAAACGCATCAAAACGCACTGTGTGAAAGCACCCTAACTGTAGCTCAAACCCAAAGTTCCTCTATGGCTCTGCGGGTTCTGACTGGCCCACAACAGAGCAGAGAATCCCCCAGAGGGCTGCTTTTCAAGGAGAAAAGCAAATAAAGAGAGGCAGAAACAGTTGCTGTAGGATAGGCCCAAAGAATCAACTAAACTGGTGAATCCCAAGCCTCAAGTCCACTTTTAGGCCCCAAGAATCAGCTCCACTGGTGGACCCCAAGAATCAACTTGGAGTCAAGGTTTTTTTTGAACTATTTTGTAAGGTTAACTTGCCTTTCCATCACTTCCTATCCAAGGTCACGTTAGGATTACCCTAAGGTGATGGACCTTAAATGACGGCAGAGAGCACCACTCGAAAAACAAAAAATCCTAATCTTAACCCTCACGTACCCGTCTGAAAGCTGCAGGCATCTGCACAGCTCTTCTTCAAATGAATGGTCAACCCTGCAAAACAGTTCTCCAGAGCAAGAACGCTGCTTTGAGGAGGTCATCTGGATGCATATTTGAAACCTATTAGGGGTTTTCTCACTATAAATATTGATGGAATATCGCTAGGATACCATAGCCTACCATTGGTGTTGACTCTTGGAGCCCACCAGTGATTTTGATTCCTTGAGGTCCACCATTGGTGTTGACTCTTGGAGCCCACCAGTGATGTTGATTCCTTGGGCACACCATTGGTGTTGATTCTTGTCATCAATGTCTGATAGCCACAGATCCCACCTGAGGCAGCAGTGCCATAAAGACATCACTGCTGACAGAGGACCTGCACCAGTGACCAGTCATTTATGGGTTGTCTCACTGTATACATTGATGGAATAGCACTAGTATATATCATCAATGTCTGATAGCTACAAACACAACACCAAAAATCAATCACAGAGGAAATAACCCCCCGCCAGCAAAGATAGTGAGCAACGTTAAGGTTGCTCACATAGAGAGTGATGGGGGGAATTCCAACTGTACTTGGGGAAACTTATTTATTTCAAAGGGGGAAACCTGCCCCTCTCTTTTCAAAACTAAGGTTTGGAGCCATCCTGAAAATAGGGCGGGTCCCAAGGGGGGACCCCACTATCAACGTTTATGCGTATCTTTTAGATGTTTTTATCAGTGTCTAACGAAACAGCCCCTTTAATATGTTTCCCTGCCTTTGAGGCAGGGGTGCTGGTCCCCTTTTTCAGCAGTACTTTTTTTTGGCACCGCGCTTTAGGGGGGAAAATTTTTTGGTGCCCGATCGAGTAAGGGAAAGCCTTTAAATTGTCCCAAAAAAATCTACTCCAACCCTATCCCAAAGTTTGGGTTAAGGGTGTTTATTAGTTTGTAAGGTCAAAGGGATGTTCGAAAGGCAGTGTCAGACTTGGGTGCCTTGAGCCCACAGGTGGAGTTGATTTTAGGGGGCCCCCCCACAGCTACTGTAAAAGATGTACAGCCCCCTATACTCTTCTCTTATTGTTGCCTATTTTTATGCTTCTTTTTTTTAACTCTTTAAAAGGGGTAATGCATTACAATCAAATCCAGGCACCCCTGATCAGGGGGGACCCACAGTTTTCCAGTATTCTCCTGTGGGCCAGTCCGAGGCTGTCGAAAGGTAAAACATGCTCATTAGTCCATTGGGCCATGATGAAAAATAGAAGAAAAGAAGCGTGCTTACCCACCGGCACAGTCGCTCTGTTGCCTTGGTCGTCCCAGTGGATTGGGCACTAGACTTACTTGTTCATCCTCAATGTGATGTGTTGTGGCCTGTGATTGGCTGCACTTTTCACGCGAAGGATCAATGGTCAAGTCTACTGCTGGGTTCACCTTACGGTCACAGCGATGAAACAAATGCTTCTTTTCTTCTATTTTTTATCATGCTGCGATGGACTAATAAGAATTTTGTACTGTTGGAATACTCCTTTAATTTACCGTCCAACATCAAATTAGGGTTTTCCTAACATGACATTGGACTTGAAGTGATGGCTGACCAAGAGCATCACCAGATTGAAAACACCAGAGTGAGCAAACCCTTAAAAACCAGTAAAACAAAAACTAATGTTAACCCCAACTTTGGTTAGGGTTATGATTCGGGTCAGATGTCTCAAACACAAATTTTTTATGCGTTTGGTCAATCCAGTGTAAGAAACAAAGAGGTTTAGGTTCGAGCAATACTAGTGCCAACATTTATGACCTCCATTCAAACTTCCACCAGATTTGCTAACCCAGGTGCCTGTCAGAATAACATTAAAAATATGCCCCATGGAGGCAGTGGACTTGATTCCTGGGGCCACCAGTAGCGTTGACTCTTGGGTTCCACCAGTGGATTTGATTCTTGAGGCCCACCTGTGAAGTTGATTGTTGGGGCTCACCAGTGGAGTTGACGCTTGAGATTTACCAATGGAGTTGACTCTTGGAGCCCACCAGTGGTGTTGACTCTTGGAGCCCACCAGTGGTGTTGACTCTTGGAGCACACCAGTGGTGTTGATTCTTTGGGCCCACCATTGGTATTGATTCTTGGAGTCCACCAGTGGAGTTGATTCTTGGGGCCCACCATTGGAGTTGATTATAGGGGTCCAAAAGTGGACTTGAGGCTTGGGAATCACCAGTGGAGTTGATTCTTGGGGCCTATCCTACAGCAACTGTTCATGCCCTTTCTTTCTTTATCTGCTTAATCCTCGAAAAGCAGCCCTCTGGGGGATTCCTTGCTCTGCTGTGGGCCAGTCCAAACCCGCAGAGCCGTAGAGGAAAGCAAAGCAAGAAACAAGGTGGGAAAACATCCTTAAAAAATTCCCATCTTGTCCTTCCAAGACCTTGTTGTGCCCTGGCTCCAGATGCAGGATGGGGTCTATAAAGGACTAGTTGGGATTATCCCTTTTGGTGCTGCCCAATGCCACGGAGAGAGAGCAATGGGATCTGAAGATAGACATTTGGGGGGACATGTATGAAAACTGTCTTGGTCTAAGAATTTCCTTGTTGCCCATAGCAACCAATCAGAAAGCCCTTTTCATTTTTTCAGAGCCCTATATGAAATGAAAGGGAAACTCGGATTGGTTGCTATGGGCAACAAGGAAAGTCTTAGACCAAGACAGTTTACATACAAGTAGCCCTTGATATCAAAGGGTAGTTTTTGGGGTTACCCCCTTCGCATAGAAGGTGAAAAGGAGAGAAATTGGGGATTTAAATTTTCCCACTTTCAATTTGTCCAAGACCCCAGCAATTTTGAAATAACTTAAGAAATTTTCCCCAGCACCTTTGATTGCCCAAATTTTTATATTTCCAATACCCCTCCTACTTGATGATTAAATTTTCCATAATCCCCCCATTGCCGCCATTTCAGTTAAAAACCCTTTAATTGGCAGAAGACAATTTCTTCTCTCTTTTTTCCTTTAAATTTTTTTTATCCGCAAATGTAAAATTTATCGGGTGTTTTTTAAAGACAACCACGAAAATTTTTAAAACCCCATTCCTAATTTGAAGAAACCTTGGAAGATAAAACCCCTTTAAAAGGAAACAGAAAAAAACATTTGACCCGGCATCAAAGGCCCACCCCCAAACAAAGTTTAAACCCCAAACCAGGGCTAAAAAGATTTTTCCCCCCCATGATTATAATTGTAATTTTTCTTTTTACTTCCCCCTCTAAAAAATATTGACTTACATTATTCTCCCTTAAATTTTACATACTAAATTAAAAAAATAAATAGAAACAGTCTCCTAAATCTAAGGGTATTGTGGCAGAGCGCCCGTGGGGTGCATCGCATTTTCCGCCACAGGTGGAATCCCAGCAGTAAAAACCTTTCCCCGGCCCGGCCCCCGGGAAAAACCGGGTTTTCGGGGGGGGAAAGGCAACTTTTTTGGCTCAGTAACCAAAAGGTTTTACTGAAACAGAAGCAACCCATGGCTGCTAGGGGGGGTTTGGAGGGTTGCCTTTCCCGGGGAGGGGCAAATACGTTTATGGGTTGCTGTTTCCCACGTTCCAGGACGGGTTTTTGGACATGCCCCAGGAGGCCTATAAAAGCCGGGGGTTTAACGGGTTTTTTCAGGGGGGGGTTTTTCTCCCTTTAAGTGGACCCAGCAGGGGAAACTAGGGAAGGGCTTTTTAAAAAGGGAACCCCTGAAGTGAAAGAAAAATTTAAAACTGTCCCGGGGGGGAAGTCCGGTCAAAAATTAGAGGGGGGTCTCTGGAAGTTAGGGCTAGCCCTTTCTGGGATCTATTTTGCAATGCGGTATAACTTTTTTCCCCTTTTTTGAAGAAAAAAACTGCAGAGACCAAATTTAAGAGAACCCTTTTCAGCCTAAAATTTCCTGTGTACCAAAGGGGCGTTTCCCAAGCTAAGGAACCCCGGGAAACGGTCCGCCGTGCCTTTCCAAACCCCCATTTTAACCCGTTACAGAAAGTTCCCCCCAAAAACCCGTACTTGGAAAGAAAAATTTCCTTTTCCCAAAAATCCCTTAAAAAAAACGCCTAAATTACAGACATATTTTTTGGGAGGATATTGAAGGGAAAATTTTTAATCATAAAGGTTTTTTTTATATATATAAAAATTTTAATAAATAAAATAAAATAAAAAAAAATATAAAAATTAAATATTTAAAACCCCACTCCCCGGGCCATTTATTTTTTTAAAACCTTTTCCCAACGGCTCTTTAAACCACATAATTTCAAATCACCAATCACATGGGGGCAACTCAGTGCATTTGGGCATGTAAAACAAGCAAGACAATCTCCTCCAGTTAAAACCCCGAGCATCATTTAAAGGGGAAAAAAAGGTAAATTTGAGGGGCCTTTTAAACATGGAAATGGTTGTTGGTGCCAAAGGGCGGGCTGAGTTTTTCAAAAACCCGGCTAAACTCCTGGTTTTTTCCCATGCAAAACCCCTCTCTGGGGTTTTAACAGAGAATTTTTCCGAAAAAGAAAAAACACCCAGTGAGCGGCAGCCCTGTGGGCAAAAAGCCTTTTTGATTCCAAACAAAGGAGAAGGGGCCAACTGGTTCGAGCTGAAGAAAGGCAACAGTGACCAAATAGCCACCCGTTTAAAACCAAGGTAGGGCAGAAAAAGCATCTCTAAACCCGCACAGAACGGCGAACTTTGGGGCAGATGGGCTACACCCGCAGAAAAACCACACCGGGTGCCACCCCTTTTCAGCAAAGAACAGGAAACTGGGGGCCCCAAATTTTGGCCCAAACCCATCAAAATTTGGGACATAAAAAGATTAAAAAAATTTTTGGGCCTGGTCGATGAGTCTCGATTTCTGCTGCGAAAATTCGAGGGAAAGGGGTCAAATTGGGCGCAAAAACCCTAAAACCCAGGATCCATCCTCCCCTTTTTTAATCAACTTTTCAGGCTGGTGGTGTGGTTTAAAGGGGGGGGGAATATTTTTCTTGGCATTTTTTTTGGGGCCCCTTGGTCCCAAATTTTTAAAAATCGTGCAACCCCTTTGGGGAAATTTTCCACGAAAAATTTGAGGCATTTTGAAGGAAAAAGGGGGTCCAACCCTTTATTTACATTTTTACCTAATAAAGCCCCCGGGTTGATTTTAATACATACATCCCTATAAAACACAGTATTCACAAAAGAAAAGAAAAACCCCTTTCACATTTTTGTAAATATTGTTTTTTAAAAATTTTTTCATAAACAACACTAAAAACCGCCACTTTGAAAAATAAAAAGGAAAGTAACCATTGCACCTTTTAAAAACAGGAAATTTTTTGGTGCCCTCATAGAAACCAAAAACACGCAGACATTCAATTTCAGGGAAAAAAACAACACTTTTTTTTTTTTTTTTTTTTAATTACAAAAATGATCCCGTCCCCCTTTTCCCTTTTTAATCCCTTTGCCCCAACCCTTTCAATGTTTTTTTTAATTTTTTTGCCCCAACTTTTGCAAAACTCTAAAAAGGGATTTAAAAGGGGTTTTTTTGCCACATTTTAAATTTTTGACGGGGGATCCTTCAAAGGGTTTTTAAAAACATTTTTTCTAAAAAATGTGATTTTCCAAAAAGTAAAGCCTTGCGAAGCTACACAGTGCTCGCCCTCCTTTTTTTCCTGAAACTTTCCCTTTGACTGACCTTACACCCCAAAAGAAAAGGGATCTGGCCCGCACTTATTTGTTTGCACATTTTTTCCGATGGACGGGGAAAAATGAAGGAGCTTTAAAGGGGCCGGGAGAAAAAAGTGAAAGTGTAAATGCTGTCTCTGTATAGAAAAATCCACGGGTTTTCCAATTTTTAAAATTTGAGAAAACATTGCAGACCTCCTTTTTTCCCCTCGTCTCGGGCTCACCCCCCTCCCTCTCACCCCGTAGCGTTCATGTTTTGTTTACTTTTCTCCTGGCAATAAGAGGTAAGGAACTCTTTTTGGGTTTGGCAAAACCCCTTTAATGAAAAAAATTTCCCCAAACGGGTGTTTGATCCCGAATTCCCCAATACTTTTGGGGGTA
>JAODAL010070456.1:0-15918 GCA_025379985.1 Phyllomedusa bahiana | reverse complement strand
CAAAAAAAGGGGGGGGCCCAATCATTTAAAAAAGCGCTAGATCAGATTCTCAGTTTTGCTTCCATTTTTCCCCAATTAAAATTTTAATAAAAATGTAGACTGGATTTACATTTATTTAATCAACAAAGGTTTGTTAATTTACAGTAAGTTTGGGTTTCAGGGGGCTATAAGAATTGGGCCCCAAATCTAGGGCCCTTACAGCCCCCTTAGCCTCGACAGGGTGCTGGCTGAGAAAGGGGATTTTTGGGGCATGATAGTAAAAAGCTGCACCTATAACCTGACAACCGGGATAAAAAGGGAAAAAGACACTATCCCCCCTGGGAAAGATAAGGAGCTGTCCAAAATTAAAGGAAATCGGGGGTTTGGTACTTCTTGGGCCCCCTGCTCCTAGGACTGGGGGGCCGGGAAAGCGCTGGTTACAGCAGGGGGGCTGGAATGCTAAATTAATTTTTTGGTAAACGTTTAACTGTGCTGCTGCTTTCCTTCAAAAAAAAAACATTGGCCAGGTGTGGAGCACCCACTTCGGGAAAAAATTTCCTTATGCACGAGCAGGGCCCTCTGTTGGGGAAAAAAGAGCACCCGCCCCCCTTTTAAACCAAGCCCCCCATAAAGAACCAAAGTCATTCCTGATTTGAAGGACAGTTCAAGGAAAACCTCACACGTTGTTGGGTCCCGGGAAGTTGCTTTGGGAATTCCCCCCCCCCCGGGGGGTTTCCTCACAATTCTTCTGAAGAAACCCCCAAAACCCTTTCCCCCCAGTGTGAGCGTTTCCCAAAAGCCCCCTATGCAACTCTTAGTTTCGGGAGGGCAATAGGGCAGTGGAGAAAATTTTGGGTCTTTAGGGGGGATTGTGAAGGTAGAGGGGTTTTTGAACAATACTGCACTTGTTATTAACTGTGGAAATCCCAAGTTTTTCTTTCCCGTGTGTTTTCCTTTTATGATTTAACCCCTTAATGTTTTCCACCTTTTGCACATAAAGACGGTTTTTTTTTCCTTAAAGGTCATCTAGCAAAATGGGCATAGTGCAGGGGCGGACCCGTATCGTTCCAAGGATGTAACATCTGCTTACATTCTCTGTTGAAAAAAGGCTTAAACAATGGAAAAACATGAAGCTGTGGAGAACTTTTCCCAAGACGGTGACCATGAACGTACTTAAAACTACCCCAAAAATTTTCAAAACATCGTTCCTTCTCCTGTAGCGCCTGCGTTTATCTTTTTTAAAAGTTTACAAATATGTGTGTAATCTCTGCTTTGCAAATTGCTTTGGGAAAATGAATGAAATCTGCCCCGAACCCTGTGCTGACTCAATTTCTAAACGGCCCCATACTTGTTTCCCCCGACGTATTTGAATACCGGGGCAAACGGGTGAACCCCCCCAATGTTGGTAAACGACCCCCTGAAGGTAAACCAACTGTATTTTCCGTGCCCTGTAAACGGCCCCTTATACTCTATGTCTAGTTAAAATCAAAAAGAATGTTTTAAAAGTAAAAAAAAATGAAAAATCTTAAAAGTTCAAATCGTCTGCCCTTTGCCATTTTACAAGTAGAAGAATAAAAACAATGAAAAAAAGGGACACATAATCGGTGTGGCCGCATCCGTAAAAGTCTGATCTATTTAAATAACTCACTGTTTATCCCGTACACTGAACACTGTAGAAGAAAAAACAAATGGCAAACGCCCAAATTGAGGTTTTTTTGGGTCATTTCACTTCCTCTAAAAATTGGAATCAAAAGTGATCAAAAAGTATCTCAACATGTTACCGATAAAAACTGCACTTCAGCCCACAAAAAATGAGCCATCACTCAGGTTCATAGGTGGAAGAACAAAAAAGTTATTGGTCGTAGAAAATAGTGATGCAGCGCGAAATTAAGGATTAGAGAATGTTTTTATTTTAAAAAAAAATACTAAACCATAATGAAAACCCTACACATTTGGCATCACCGGAATCTTACTGACCTGCTTAATACAGATAACACATCATTTATACCGAAGAGTTAACACTAGAAAAGCAAGTACTTTTTTTTCACATTTCATCCCACTTAGAATTTTTTCTGGTCTCCCAGTACATTCTATGACACAGTCAATGACGCCATTAAAAGTGCATCATATCCCGCAAAAAACAAGCCCTCATATGTCTGTGTAGATGACAAAGTAGAAAAGTTATAATTTTGAATAATCAGGAAGGCAAAAAAATTAAGAGCCATATCATATTATTATAACCACGCAGCAGGTTAATGATACCATTGCCCTTACCATATTTAAAAAAAAAAAAATGTGCGGTGGAACTTAATAGAAAAACACACTTATGCCATTTTTGGGGGTGGGTAGCTTTTATGACATGTACTGTATGGTATGGTATGGTATAAATGATGTTATTTGTATTTACAGTATGATTCTGGTAAGGGCAAGGGCGACATGTATGAACGAGGCTGCGCCAGAAGTCTGGCGTATTTTCAGCCCAATATCAGGCGCAGCCCCGTTCACACTAGTTAAAAGCCTCCCGCACGCCAGTATCAGGCGCATTACACAGCATCCGAGGCACTTTGTAATGTGCCTGATTTCAGGAGGCGGGGCGCACTAGAACCGTATGAAGCTATAGATTTATAGCCTCGTTATGGTATTTCTACGCACATTACTGCTGGAACAGGTAGAGCACTTTCAAAGTGGTTTACCTGAGCTAGAAGTGTCGTACTAGCGCTAGAACGCGCCTGATTTATGACCTGCAATAGAGCAGGTTAATAGATTCAGGGGCATTCTATACTAATATTTTGCACATGAAAATTGGCGTTTAAATGCCAAAATCCATACATGTCGCCCCCAAATGTTTAGAATTTTGGTTGTTTTACTACTTTATATAAAATAAAAACTTTTTAAATTTTTTTTTCAAATTTGCGCTGCATCACTATTTTCAGTGTCCAATAACTTTTTTGCTTTTCCATCTCTTGACCTGAATGAGGTCTTGTTTTTTTCAGGCTGAAGTATAGATTTTATTGGTACTGTCTTGGGATAGAAGTGACATTTTGATCTTTTTTTATTTACATTTTTTGGGAATGTGAAATGACCATTTTCCCCCTCTTCATATTGTCTCTGATCGAGGGATTCAATATGTCTCTAGCAGGAACCTAGTCCCAACTCCAAGTTAAGTTCGACTTCTCTTCTGCTTAGCACCCTAAGTCCAACAGACAAGTAGAGAGAGTGAATCAAGTCCTCGGGACCCATCTTCTTCATTTTGTTTGGGTTTCCCAATCAAGACAACCTTCCCAAACCTTCTTTGTGGGGGGGAATTCTCATACAAAAATCTGGATTCTAATTCTTCTGGAGCCTCTCTCTTCTTTGTGGTTTATGGGCGACATCCCCACCCTCCTCTCCCCATGCTACCGATTCAGATGTTCCTACTGTGGATGCCAAGATCCAAGAGATTTCCTGCATCTGGCAGGATACCAGTCAGTAGCTCCCTCCAGGCTTCCTCCCAGACTAAGATACAGGCAGATAGGAAGCGAAGACCTCCTCTCATGTTCCATCCTGGTGATAAGGTGTGATTGTCTGCCAAGTACGTCCACCTCAAGATTCCCAGCCTCAAGCTTGGTCTTTCTGGGTCCTTTCCCGTTTCTACGCTGCATCAATCCTTCTATAAGCTTTGCCTGCCTTCATTCATGTGGATCCCGAATTCCTTCCACGTCTCTCTTCTAAAGCCCCTGGTCCTTAATCACTTTTCCCAGAAGACTGGAACATCCTCTACTGAAGCAGATTCTTGTGATATTTTCGAGGTCCAAGAAATTCTGTCAGAGAAACATCTCAGAGGTAAATGCTTCTTTCTTATAGACTGGAAGGGATTCAGGCCCGAGGAGAGGTTGTAGGAGCCAATGGAGAACATCAATGCCCGTGACTTCATCCACAGACTGTGGACGTGCTCGGGTCTTTGTTTCCCCCAGGGCCACCATTACTCACCTATCTGCAGTCCTGCTGTGGTCCCGCTCACTGTTCCTGGCCAGGACGCACGTACACCGCTGATTCCAATCACCAGGCACTGGACCCATTATTAAGGCACTGGTGTGCGTCTTGAGTTCCTTGTTTGTTGACACCTATACTATCTGAAGTCTGACCTTGACCACGTGACCTCTGCCTGCCGCCTGCCTTGACATAAACGTGAGTGACCTGACCACGGTTTGGCTCTCATTTGTCCTGACCTTACTGCCTGTCCACGGACCAAGTCTCTGCCTGCCCCTCTTGAACCACGCTGCACCTTTGTGATCACCACAAGCAACCACGTCAAGGGTAGAAACCCGAAAGTCTCTCGCAACAAAGTCCAACCTGCCTTGCAGTGGGCTCTGGTGAGTAATAGGAGGTTCCTTAGACTCTGTGTCCCTGGCTAGGTTCAGTCGTCTCTCGCACTAACCGAGAGGATTCACTACCGACCTCGTGACACTCAGGTTGCTTAATTCAGTGCCCAATAACATTGCCATAAAGTGCCTAATAACACTGTTCAATTAATAAACTAGGGAAGTTCTGAGTGCTTAGCCCATCGGGGCCAGTGGAGCCCCCAAGTTGCACACTCTTGACCGGCCAGCCAGAATTATATCGTTTCACTCTATAACTTGTGCGAAGAAAAACAAGGAAGTTGGAGATTTTTTTTTTTGCATCACTTCATTCCTTTTTCTCTAATGTTTTTGTCGGTGTTTGTGTCGAACGGCCATATGAGGGCTGTTTTTTTGAAAGACGGAAAATTTTTCGAATGGAACCATTTTGAACTGCATACAAAATATAAAAAAACAAGTAATTGTTTTGGATTCTGTTTTATGTCATTATAAAAGTTTGTTTTCTTATTATAATGCACTGGAATACTTACACAGTCGAGTCACATTATTATGGCCAGCAGCTAAAATGGACTGCAGCTAGACGGGCTGGGAATGACTCAATAAAGTCCTGTAAGTTCTCACCAGTATATGGAGTTGACTGCATCCCACAGCTGTTGGAGGGTCCATAGAGCCAACAACAGCATCCAGGGGCCCCACACAGGCTCAATTGGCTTCATGTTTGGGGAGTTAGGGGCACGGGTAGTACTTAGAAGTCTCGCTCCTGCTCTTCTAACCAATGTCATTTCTAGCTGATTGACATGTCGCATTGTCATGCTGGAAGATCCCATCGGCTCCAGGGAGACAATCAGCATGTATGGGTGTACGTGATCTGCAAGGATGGATTTATACCCAAATCAGGTGATGAGCGACCAAAAGAATTCCATGATAACATTTCCCAGATCATAACACTGCCACCACCAGCTTGTGTTCTTCCAGCAATTGTTGCAGGGTGTCTGTTCTCTAATGTTTCTCACCTGACACGCCAACATCCATCCATAATATAAAGCAGAAAACATGACTCATCAGAGAAGGCAATCCTTTGCCAATCCGAATCATTACAATTCTGATACTGCCAGAGAAGCCTTTTACGGCTGCTGTTCCTTGGTTAGCAGAGGTGCAGTGAAATCCGTCAGCTCTGAGGCCCCATAAGAAGTAGGGTTAGCAGAGGTGCAGTGATATTCGTCTGCTCCTGGGCCCTATAAACAGTAGGGTTAGCAGCGATGCAGTGACTTCTGTCTGCTCTGGGCCCTATACACAGTAGGGTTAGCAGAGGTGCAGTGACATCCGTCTGCTCTGGGGCCCTATACACAGTAGGGTTAGCAGAGATGCAGTGATATCCATCTGCTCTGGGGCCCCATACACAGTAGGGTTAGCAGAGGTGAAGTGACATCCGTCTGCTCTGGGATCCATACACAGTATGGTTAGCAAAGGTGAAGTGACATCCGTCTCCTCTGGGGCCCATACACCGTAGGGTTAGCAGAGGTGCAGTGACATCCGTTTGCTCCGGGTCCCCATACACAGTAGGGTTAACAGAGGTGCAGTGACATCCGACTGCTCCGGGGCCCATACACAGTAGGGTTAGCAGCGATGCAGTGACTTCCGTCTGCTCTGGGGCCCTATACACAGTACGGTTAGCAGAGATGCAGTGACATCTCTCTGCTCTGGGGCCCCATACACAGTAGGGTTAGCAGAGGTGAAGTGACATCCGTCTGCTCCGGGGCCCATACACAGTAGGGTTAGCGGAGGTGCAGTGACATCCCTGCTCCGGGCCCCATACACAGTACGGGTTAGCAGAGGTGCAGTGACATCAGTCTGCTCCAGGGTCCATACACAGTAGGGTTAGCAGAGGTTCAGTGACATCTGTGCTCCGGGGCCCCATACACAATAGGTTAGCAGAGGTGCGTGACATCGCCTGCTCTGGGACCCATACACAGTAGGTGTTATCAGAGTTGCAGTGACATCATTGTCCGGGCCCCATACACATAGGGTTAGCAGAGGTGCATGACATCCATCTGCTCCAGGCCCAATACACAGCAAAAAGGGTTAGCAGAGGGCAGTGAATGCGTATGTTTGGGGGCCCCCTCACAGTAGGGTTGCAGTGGTGCAGTGACAGGTATGCTTGGGGCCCCATCACGTAGGGTTACAGAGGTGCAGTGACACCCGTCTGCCCCGGGGCCCCCCCTTACACAGTGGGTTAGCAGAGGTGCAGGAATCCGCTGCCCCGGGGCCCCCAACACAGTGGGGGTTAGCAGAGGTGCAGTCATCAGCTGCCCCGGGGGCCATAACAGTAGGGTTGCAGAGGTGCGGGACATTGTTTCCCCGGGGGCCCCATACACAGTAGGGTTACAGAGGTGCAGTGACATGCGTAGCTCGGGGCCCCCAAAAACGAGGGTTAGCAGAGGTGCAGTGACATCTGTTCCCCGGGGGGCCCCAAACGTGGGGTTATCAGAGGTGCGTGAATTGTCTGCCCGGGGCCCCCTACACGTGGGGTTTAGCAGGGTGAGGGACTTTGTCTGCTCCGGGGCCCCCATCCAGTGGGGTGAGCAGAGGTGCAGTGACACTGTCTGCTCGGGTTTCCCCTACAAGTAGGGTTGTGTTGTGTTAGACACACGTCTTGTTGCCCTGTGAGTCATTTTGGCGGTGAGCCAAGCCACTATATCATGTTGGTCCACCTTCGTAGTCGACATTCACCCCACATATTATTGGCACTTTGTGCTCCACAGTTTCCACGTCACTTATTCACAATAAAATTACGTTTCTCCACTCACCATACACTTTCACAGCAGAATGCGAACAGTTCACAAAGTGCACGGTGTCGGAAATACCAAAACCCTTCGCTTGAAAGCCAATAATCATCTCTTTTTGCCCATGCCAGCAATGACGGATATGTAAGCAGACAGCCTATCACACACCCTCTATATCCACTGAGCCAGCACAACACACGTGACTTCCCTCATGAGCTACACACTGCCGACGTCAAAAGTAGGAAGTGGTCATAATAATGTGACTGGACTGTGTTTGTATTCCTTTGTGTTACTGCTTGTGCATGTAAAATATGCAGGCGGACATTGGGGCATAATGGATTTTCACACGTTTAAGCCTTAAGGGTCCTGTTGTCTTATCCTTTAAAATTGTCAGCCCTGAGGACATAGCGGACGGAGGGAGCCTCCCGCCCTTGTAAAATGCCATAATTGCTATTGATTATAGCATCACATGGGATTAAACAGCCGTGACCAGAGTTTCTCCAATCTTGGTTGCTCCTGGGGGTGGTGGATGTCAATCATGGCCTCGTACCTACATGTGATGATGGAGGGACAGGATAACAGAGCCATCAATATACAGTGAGGGGGTTAGACAGCGGCTTATATACAATGCAGGGAGGGAAGGGGTTGAATTGCAATACACCACGATCATCCCTTGCAAATGCAAAAACAGATATTCCAAAAACATACGAAAGCTGTTACCAGGTTCCAATGCTCAGCACACAGGATGATGACGCAATACCGCCAATCGTGGTTATCATGATAGCGGTCACATAGCCGGGGCATGCAGATCAGTGTTTCCTCACATTTCCACAAGTCAATTCTTTCTGGAGACAGGTAGGAGCAGCGCTGGTGGGGAATACGTAATGACCGGTTCCATCGCCTCCACCTCGTTGTGCATTCCCCTCTTATCGTCATCTTTGCCAATCAAGTCAGATTACGTTCCTGATCCATTCAGTATAATACGGCTTTATTCAATAACCCGTTATTAACTCTGCTGCTCCGGCAATGGAGAAATTCTAATCCCGTTCACTTTGGGGTAACTGATAATTAGTTCTGCTAATTAACGGATCGGTCGCTGCTCTCCCATGAGGGTTTCGTCATCTTTTGGTTGCCAGTTAATTCATTCTGCTTTTCCACAGATCAAATCTCACTTTGAGCCTGATTGAGATATATTACATGGGGAACTTGTGACTTATAACTTCTGTATGCCCTGTATCAAGTGCCTACGGCGTCCTTTGGTGTATTAGCATATTGTTCCATGTATGGAGCCATAGGCTATGTTCAGGGTCGTTCCTAGGGGCGGGCAAGGCGGGCGATCACCTGGGGCGCCGAGGGTCCGCTCACCCGAGGGGGGCGCCGCCCGCCCGGAGATCAGCCCCTGACTGCATGGCCGTTGTAAAACAGCCGCGCAGTCAGTCAGGCAGCAGCTGCACACTCGCTGTGCGGCGGCTGCTACAGGGAGGAGGCAGGAGGGATCGTTACCCTCCTGACTCCTCCCCTGTATGTATCGGCGCTCATTCAGCGCCGATATATACAGAGTCTAACAAAAATATCAGTGGCACACTGTGCCACTGATATTTTTGTTAGATGTATGCTATTGCCTTTTCAGTGTGCACCTATGCTTGCGTTTTTCAAAATATATTTTAGATGTGCACAGCCTTATTACGTTTTGTAGATACATACAGAGTGTCGCAGGGGGCGCACGGCTGTCACCGCGCCCCCTGCGACTATGGGATGTCCTGGGTTGGCAGCCTCTGCCGCCGAGGAGATCCCTCGGAGCTGCGTGACAGGGTAAGCGGCGTGGTGACGTCACGCCGCTTGCACCGCTCAGCAGCTCCCGGAGATGGATGCACGGACCAAGGTGAGTATTTTTTTTTTATTTTCTAATTAGCTATAAGGGGGCATCTACTGGCTACAGGGGGCATCTACTGGCTACAGGGGCATCTACTGGCTACAGAGGCATCTGCTGGCTACAGGGGGCATCTACTGGCTACAGAGACATCTGCTGGCTACAGGGGTGCATCTACTGGCTACAGAGACATCTGCTGGCTACAGGGGTGCATCTACTGGCTACAGGGGCATCTGCTGGCTCCAGGGGGTATCTACTGGCACGAAGGGGGCATCTACTGGCTCCAGGGGGGCATCTACTGGCTACAGAGGCGCATCACTGGCTACAGAGGGCATCTACTGCTACAGGGGCATCTACTGGCTACAGGGGGGCATCTACTGGCGACAGAGGCATCTGCTGGCTCCAGGGGGGCATCTACTGGCTCCAGGGGGGCATCTACTGGCTCCAGGGGGGCATCTACTGGCTACAGAGGCATCACTGGCTACAGAGGCATCACTGGCTACAGGGGGGCATCTACTAGCTACAGAGGCATCACTGGCTACAGGGGTGCATCTACTGGCTACAGTGGGCATCTACTGGCTACTGGGGCATCTGCTGGCTCCAGGGGGGCATCTACTGGCTACCGAGGCATCTGCTTGCTCCAGGGGGGGCATCTACTGGCTCCAGGGGGCATCTACTGGCTACAGAGGCATCTGCTGGCTACAAGGGGGCATCTACTGGCTACAGAGGCATCTGCTGGCTACAGGGGGCATCTACTGGCTACATGGGGGGCATCTAATGGCTACAAGTGGGGCATCTGCTGGCTACAGGGGCATCTACCTGGCTACAGGGGGGCATTTGCTGGCTACAGGGGGGCATCTGCTGGCTACAGGGGGGTATCTGCTGGCTACAGAGGGGCATCTGCTGGCTACAGGGGACTATGATGGCTACAAAGGGGCATCTGCTGGCTACAGGGGCATATGCTCGCTACAGCGGGGCAGCTGCTGGCTACAGGGGGCATCTGCTGGCTACAGGGAGGCATCTGCTGGCTTACAGGGGCATCTACTGGCTACAGGGGGGGCATCGGCTGGCTACAGAGGGGCATCTGCTGGCTACAGAGGGGCATCTACTGGCTACAGGGGGGCATCTGCTGGCTACAGAGGGGCATCTACTGGCTACAGGGGCATCTGCTGGCTACAGAGGGGGCGTCTACTGGCTACGGGGGGCGTCTACTGGCTACCGGGGGTGTCTACGGGCTACAAGGGGACGTCTACTGGCTACAAGGGAACATCTACTGGCTACAAGGGGACATCTACTGGCTACAAGGGCATCTACCTGGCTAGAGGAGCATCTACCTGGCTATAAGGGACTACTACCTGGCTATAGGGGGCTACTACCTGGGTATAGGGGCCTACTGTCTGGCTACATGGGCTATTGTCTGGCTACAGTGGGCATATTACATGGCTACCATATGAGGTGCTATAGATGGGGAGTTTGTTTAGCGGTAGGAATTGGTAGAGAAGTGATGGTAAAGTGAGGAGTCTAAGATGTTTGTTTTGTAAATTTTACATTGAAGAGTCAAGGCCGGGAGAAGACGTCATGGCGTCTGGGACAGATGGAGAAGAGAAAGAGAACAACTCTTCAGAGACGTCTCCGGTAAGTACCTGGATGTAACTTTACTGTATTATATGTCTGCAGAACTTGTGTACAATTGGTATCCACTGTATGAGAGTAATATTAGTTGTAGTATAATGGTTTGTATTCAATAATGGTATGTTGTATTATTCAGTCGCTATGTGGTGGTGATATGTGGTCACGGTGTAGCAGTATTATTCGGTCACCATGTGCTGGTGATATGTGATCATGGTGTTGTGGTATTATTCAGTCACTGTGTGCTGGTGATATGTGGTCTTAATAGGACATTGGCACTTTTAGCCTTGGGATTCTGGTTTTGTGTAGCGGTGTTATTTGGTAACTGTATGACTATTATTTAGTAGTTTTATACGCATCACATTGTGTTAAAGCTTTTTGTATATTTTAGATTTGGTTGATGGTAATGCACTGTGTCATATTACGTGGGGGGCGGGGGGGAGGGCGAAATTTCTTCACCTCGCCCTGAGTGCAGTTTAGCCTAGGAACGGTGCTGGCTATGTTCTCACGGCGTAATTGCGGGGCGCACACGCATTTACGTCGGGTGTCTGGGAGTCGCATGTATCGGCGCGACCTCCCGAGACGCGGGGGGGCTGGCACCCTGCCGGCCCCGTAGACTGTCATTACTCGTGGCGCGTTATCTCCCCTGGCGTACAATACCATCGTATTGTACGCCCGGTGTGAGGAGGCGTAATCCATAGTTCTCTATGAGAACTATGGATTACCGTAATTTTGACACGCATCTCGCTCGTATTAGAGCGCAAATACGACGCGAAATGCGCGCTGAAATTTTCCCATGTGAACATACCCATCCATACTCAACTTTTGAATTCCCATTTACAGAACATTTGGGGCGTCATATATGAACAATATCAGGCACAGCCCAGTTCGCTGTGCTGAAATCCCTCCCGCACGCCCCCCGAGTTCTATCTATCTATCTATCTATCTATCTATCTATCTATCTGTCTGTCTGTCTGTCTGTCTGTCTGTCTATCTATCACCCACATTAGGGAGGTTAGGTCTGTAGCACAATCGGGGAGCGTGCGAGAGGCGGGGCTCACTAGAACCGTAAGAAGTTATAGATTTATAGCTTCTCTACAGCATTTCTAGGTGCATTACAGCTGGAACAGGTAGAGCACTTTCAAAGTAGTTTACCTGAGCCAGAAATGTCGCCTGAGTGCTAGAAGGCGCCTGATTTATGACCCGCAGTAGAGCAGGCTCATAAATCAGGTACATACTATGCCATTATTAGGCGCATGAAATTTGGCATGCGAACGCCAAATTTCATACATGTCGCCCTTTATGTCCCACCTCCAATCTACACAAGACCGACCATGAATTTGCCTGAATTTCCCTACCTTTTAACGGGGTATTCTCACCACATTGATTAGTAGATAAAGACTATTACCAAATACATTGCTGTTCTGATTTTGCTTTGTTTCAGATTTAGAGCAGTTCTTACCTCTTGCTTGTGGATACAAGCTTTTCTAGGTATTTGACCACCTCTGTCTGCTGTAACAGCCCTGGCTGGGATGGTGATGTCATTCCCTGCTGCATATTATCAGCAGCACAGGAGTTTGTTTGTGTTTCTTTGTGACAAACTTTAACCCTTTAGCGCTCTGTAGCCTTCTGCACTGCTATTTAAAGGGGTTGTCTCACTTCAAGGTTTGTTGCTTTTTATGTTAAAGGGGATGTATCGCTTCCTTACTTCGGCTGATTCACACTTCCTTAGTTCCCCGCTCTGGAAGAGGGGCGTTTTTTCCCCTCCCAGGGGATCCTCACCCCCCCTTATGCTGGGGGCCTATCCCCCCCCCCCCCCCTCTGAGCCCACAATCATGGTTTCCCCCCCTATCAGTTTAATTTTATAAGAGCTGTTACATCCCAAAGGCTGATTCAATTTAATCTAGCATGATTCTCACAGTGGAGATGTATTAAAGTTTTAAAAAACGGACAGATCTGGTGTATGAGGAGAGTTAGGCCAGGGACAAAACTGCTGTTTTCCATTTAAAATTGTGATTGTTTCTGTGGTGTGGAGAAAAAAATGTTTACCCCCCTAACTTGATCGGGGAACACAGCCCCGTAAATCCCCCCAGGGGCTGTAAGAATTAAATGAGCTCTCAGCTATGAAATGCAAGGGGGGGGTTTTAAACCCCCGGGATATCTGTAAAAAAAAAACAAAGAAAAGGGAAAATTTTGAAACAAGGCAGCTTTGCTAAGGAACCCAATTTTGAAAATTTGCTTTTTTTCCCCTGCCCCCCTTTTTTAAAAACATTTAATGAAACGATAACCCCCCTTTAAAGATTTGAAAAAAAGTCATTTCCAATATGTGTGATTAACAGTGCCCTCCCTATTTCTGTATCCCCTTTGTAGGGGGCTGCTTCAGCTTCAGGTGCTAGAAAAGACCTTTTCAACCCCTTTTGATGGGCTGTCAGCTTTGGTTGCTATAGTACAGACCTTTTCCCCAATTCTCCTAAGGGCTGCCCAGAAAAACTGGTTGAATGCACAACCGGCTTTCTGCAGCCATGGAACCCAGTAAACACCCCCCGAATTAAAAGTGAAACCAAGAAAACAGGACGGGGTGAGTGAAAAATATGTGAGAAAAACCCCTTTAAAAACCCTCCATCCCAATTTTCCCTTTTAACAGGCTCAGCTGGGAAAAGTGCAAAGCGGAAACGGGCCCTTTCCCGGGTAAATTTTCATTTCAGGGGGGGGTTTTTGAAGAAAATTTAGGCCCATTCTTTTCCCCTTAGTCCCTAAGACCCCCCTTTTTAGATATCCCCCTGTCCTTATTCCCCTTCTAGATTCCCCCTTTACCTTTTAATTCCCCCTTGTAGCCCAGTAAAGCCCCCCCTAGCAAGTGATGGCCCCCTTTTCCAGTGTGCCCCCCCCCTTAGAGTGTTTCCCCCTTGTAGGGATGCCCCCCCGTAGCCCGTGAGTCTTGAGCCGTGATGCCCCCCTGTAGCAGTGAAAAACCCCCTTAGCCCGAGATGCCCCCTGTACCGTGATCCCCCCCCGTAGAGGGGATGCCCCCTGTAGCCCGTGTCCCCTGCGCCAGTGATGCCCCCCGTAGCCAGTATGCCCCCCCTAGCCAGTATGCCCTGTACCGTGATGCCCCCCTTGCCCCGTGATCCCCCCCGGCCGTGATGGCCCCCCCTAGCCACGTATGCCCCCCTTGTAGCCAGTGATGTCCCCCGTAGCGTGATGCCCCCCCTGTAGCCAGGATGCCCCCTTGTGCCGTGATGCCCCCCCCTTTTTCCAGTAGCCCCCCCTTTTGGGCCCGTGATGCCCCCCTTGTAGCCGTATTCCCCCCGAAGCCAGTGATGCCCCCCCCTGTAGCCAGTGATCCCCCCCCCTAGGGATCCCCCCCTTGTAGCCGTGAGCCCCCCCCTAGCCAGGATGCCCCCCTTTACCCCGTGTCCCCCCCTGTAGCCAGTGCCCCCCCCTGAGCAGTGATGCCCCCCGAGCCGTGATTTCCCCCCCGTGCCAGTGATGCCCCCCCCTGCCCGTTGCCCCCCCCCCCCTGTAGCCCGTGATGCCCCCCGAGCCAGTGATGCCCCCTTTGGGGAGTGTTTCCCCCCCCCTAGCCATGATCCCCCTTTTTAGCCGGAGCCCCCCCTAGCCGTGATGCCCCCCTTTTTAGAGGAGTCCCCCCCTAGCCGTGATGCCCCCCCCCCTAGCCGTGATGCCCCCTTGTGCCGTGATGCCCCCCCTTTTAGCCAGTGAGGGCCCCCCCTAGCCGGGGATGCCCCCCTTTTAGCCCGGATGCCCCCTTGAGCCAGTGATGCCCCCCAGCAGTGTCCCCCCCTTTTAGCCAGTGATGCCCCCCCCTGTAGCCAGTGATCCCCCCTGTACCGTGATGCCCCCCATAGCCAGTGATCCCCCCCCTTGTAGCCAGTGATGCCCCCCGTGCCAGTGAGCCCCCCCCTGTAGCCGTGATCCCCCCCCTGACCAGTGAAGCCCCCTTAGCCAGTGAGCCCCCCCTAACCAGGATCCCCCCCTGTACCAGTGATCCCCCCCCCTGTAGCCAGTGATCCCCCCAGCCAGTGATCCCCCCCCCCTGTAGCCAGTGATCCCCCCTTGTACCCAGTGATGCCCCCCTGTAGCCAGTGAGGGGCCCCCCGTGTAGCCCGGATGCCCCCCCCCTAAGTAATTTAAAATAACAAAAAATTACTTACCAACCTTTTTCCCCCGCGCCCGGCCCGGAGGCTAAAGGGTGAAACGGTGACGTCACACGCTGCTTACCTGCACGCAGCCCGGGGATCTCCTCGGGGGCAGAGCTGAGCCGAGGAGACCCAGCGTCACAGGGCGCGGTGAATGCCGTGCCCCCCCTGCGACGTGTACAGGGGGGGGGAGTCAGGACGGGAACGCCCGCCCCCTCCCCCCCGTAGGGCACTGCGGGCTCTGTACTAACAGCCGCGCAAGAGTCAGGGGCGCCCTCCGGCGGGCAGGGGGGCTGCCGGGGCCCCCCCCTGGGGTGGGGAGCCTCAGCCCCCGGGGCGGTTGCCCGCCCTCCCGCCCCTAGGAACGGCCCTGCGAATGTAAGTCACTGCTGAAGAACCTCCCACAGCCTGGAAAGGAAGTGGGAGACTGAAGCTGGATTTGAGGAGCAGGCTCTGATGAGGAAACCCCTTTAAACCTGTTACACAGGACAATGCCTTAAAAAAATTAGAAGGTTACGTAAATCTTCTGTAATATGGCCTCCAATGGAACAATGTACAACAGATTATCCCCAGATGAAATTAAAGGCATAAGAAGATACAGTATGGGGCTCTTTGAAAGGGCCTCCTTTTCAAGTTTTTTGGTTCCTTTGATTGTGCTACAGACCTAACCTCCCTAATGTGGGTGATAGATAGATAGATAGATAGATAGATAGATAGAAAATAGAAGATAATAGAAATAAAATGCCCAACCCCCTGATTTGGGCGGGAGGTTACCGCTAATGGGGGTCACCTCCCGCTCCACTGAAGAGTCTGTGAACTTCCCGCCGCCACCAGGCAGCGGGGGTTCTTTAAAGACCACACTACTTGGGGGGTTCCACAGGTGGGTGTGGCAGGAGCTGCTCACCAGAGGAGGTGCCGCGGCCCCCGCCCGGCCTCACCCGCCTGGCGATTCTCACTGACTCTAGGCGGCTGTGGCTACAAGGGGGCTCTACCTGCCTACAAGGTGGCAATACCTGGTTACAAGGGGGCATTACCTGGCTACAAGGGGGCACTGCCTGCCTACAAGGTGGCAATACCTGGCTACAAGGGGGCACTACCTGGCTACAAGGGGGCATTACCTGGCTACAAGGGGGCACTGCCTGGCTACGCGGGCCCACTTA
>JAODAL010070455.1:0-15919 GCA_025379985.1 Phyllomedusa bahiana | reverse complement strand
CAGGGGATAAACACGTGATGTCCAGTCGGATAATACACAGGATGTACAGTACGGGGGTAATAAAAGTGATGTACAGTACAGGTAATACACAGTGATGTCAAGTACAGTAATACACAGTGGTCAAGTACAGGGAAATACCCCGGATGTCCAGTCGGGGAAAAATACCCCAGTGATGCACAGTAGATAAATACCACAGTGATGTCACAGTACAGGGATAATACACAGTGATGTCACAGTACAGGATAATACACAGTGATCTCACAGTACAGTGATGAAGATGCACAGGGATTGCAACCAGACTAGGAGCATCATAGAACAGTAAGTTATCCTCTAAAACCTGTAAAAAATGTAGGGTTAAGCTTTCAGCTAGGGTTTTGGAATAGGGTTAGGGTTAGATTTAGATTTTAGTTGAACTATTTTCAAACACAGGGGTAATCAGTATCTTAAAATAACTGTAAATGTCACCATAGCGGGAGTGCTGCTAGACCAAGAGTACCACAGAATAGTAAGGGCATGTGCCCACTGCATGGATTTTCCGCCCGCGGGCCGCTCGAAAGAGATTGAACGTGCATATTCTTCTGTCCGGTTTCCGGACGGAACATGTGCTCCTCAATGGGAGGGCTCATCGCGGAGAAAAGCCGTCCCCCCCGCGGCCGTGGGGACGCCCGCAAAACCGGACAAATACCGGCCAGCAAACCGGCCGGTATTTGTCCACTGCCGTGTAAACGGCCCCTTACCTTTTATTGCTCCAACTGCCAACAGTCAGTCTGTTCATGGTTAGTCACTCCCTCATAAGCCTTGTCTTTAGCATCAGACTTTGTTTACTTAACTAAATGAGAAGCTTTCACCCCTGTAGCCTTGCATACTACACATTATAAATCTCTTGTACTCTTTGTCAGTTAAACAGGAATAGCTAGGAACAGCAGAGCTGATATGTCAACCACCGGTATAGACCAGGGCCATTTTTAAATGCGGGTGGGATGGGCCGCCGCTCATCAGGGGAAACATGGGCCAGCGTTCAGCATCTCATTCTGCATGGCTGTTTTAAAACGGTTGTGCGCAATTAGCAGCTGCACCCTAACTGTGCAGCTGTTTCGCCATGGAGAATGCAGGAACGATTCATTACTATCCCTGCTTTCCCCATTGCATATACAGCTCTCATGGTTCACTGTATATACAGTCATATGAAAAAGTTTGGGCACCCCTATTAATCTTAATCATTTTTAGTTCTAAATATTTGGGTGTTTGCAACAGCCATTTCAATTTGATATATCTAATAACTTATATTGCACATTTTGTGTTAGTACAATAAACCTCATTTCAATCCGGAAATATTACTGTCTCCATCAGTTATTAGATATATCATATTGAAATGGCTGTTGCAAACACCAATATTAGAACTAAAAATGATTTAGATTAAAGGGTGCCAAACTATTTAATGACTGTACACATCGCATTGCATGCAGATGAGCTAGTTTTTCATCACCCCCTGCCACACTGAGTCTCCTAGGCTACAAGCTAGGCTCCTGGCCTAGGAGATCCCAAGAGCAGTGTCCCTGTGTAAGCAGCACTATGAAGTCACACCAGACACTAACTCCTGGAGCTAGCTGCTCAGCAGGGGAAGGGGAAAGATGAGTGCATTTTTTTTTTTGCCTATGAACTTGCCTATCTATCTTCAGGAGGCTATAATCTTCCTTGTGGGGGGCTATGTTTAACTACAGGGGAGCTAGATTTACCTACAGTGGGCTATATCTGCCTACCTACAGGGGGCAATATCTACCTACCTACAGGGGGCTACATTTACCTACAAGGGGCTATAGTTACCTACAGGTCTATAATTACCTACAGGGGGCTAAATTACCTAGGGCATTCTACCTTACAGGGGGTATATTTACCTTTAGGGGGGCTATATTTATCTTCAGGGGTCTATAGCTACCTTCCTATTGGAGTCTATATCTACCTACCTGCAGGGGGCTATATCTACCTACATATAGGGGGCTATATCTACCTACATTGAGCATATATGTGCCTACAGGGGACAAATACCTATCTACAGGAGGGCTATATCTACCTACAATGGGCATATACCTACCAACAGCAGGCCTATTTATCTACCTACAAGAGGCTTATATATCTACTTCTAGGGGCTTATATACATACCTGCTGGGGGGCTTCTATATCTGCTTACTGACTATGGGATACTTACCTACCTAAAGGGGTTATATACTGGCTTACATACAAGGGGCGATATACATATATACATATCTACCTACCTACCTATGTTTGTAGCTACAGAGGGCCTATAATCCTACCTATGGGTGAGGGGGGCTTAGTGACTACCTATGTAGCTAATAGATACCTACTTATTATGGACTATACACATACCTAGTTAAGGACTACCTACCTAAAAGAGGGATTACCTATCTGCCTTCCTAGTTTGGTAGTGTGCCTGCATACTGTATTGGGAAATTTAAGTACCTCCTATATGGGGACACAAAACAAGACTAAAACTTTGTGCACAAATGGTAGCCCTGTCAGGAAATCCCGCCGAGCCCACTCGAAAGTCGACTGCCTGACTTGGGGTGTATTGTAACAAGGTCAGCCAGATACAGTTTCACAGTTAAACCTTGTCCACATGGGCACATGAAGACCCAGGGAGCACGAGAGGACACCCTACTCGCCCACCACCATGAATGGCTGGATGAGATCTGTTTACTCACGCTGGTTAACCAGAGCTCTGCCACCCCAATAAACTGCCACCAGCCCTTGTTTGGTTATAAGACCGGTCTGTTACCGACTTACAACAAGGCCAGGAACCAGCCTTGGGGTAGCTATATATATAAGACCGAGTAGTAGGCGTGTGAGGCCGATGATCAAGACAGACTAGCTCAGATTAAAGTTTATAGATTTTATTCGTATTGTATGGCTCATTCGACATACAAAATGAACATAGGAAAAATACTATACAGATATTGGTCAGAGGTGCAAATATGGGTATGGTTTCAAACAGAGGCAGCAAGATGTGTCTAGTTACCTTAGGTACGCCTAGTGCTGAGCCCACATGGGGGGTTAAATGTGGCCTTACTTCTGTGTGGGTGCTCCTGGAATGCTGGTGTCAGGTACCCCCCCCTCCAAAGAAAAACAATAGGCAAACTTGAGCTTCTGCTTAGAGCAGTACTGAGACGGCCCCCCTACAATCCCCCTCACGCCCCTTGGATGGCTGAACACTCCTCCCTCTTGGGTCATGCAGTTTCTTTGGCTGAAACACAAAATGTGCCATACTGTGGCAGGGTATTGGGACAGAACTGAGCCAGTGGCACCACCAGAACCGGATGGGCCTAAGCTACATCCTGGTACCACACATGCCTATCCTAAGGCCAGATTTAGATTTCTCTCTTATCCTGCATCCTACAAACGTGGGAGTGGCACCTACACGCATGGGAAGTTTCATATTTTAAAATATGAAACCGCCATGGACCTCGGATACACAATTCTCTCATTAATCCTTATGAAACATCGGTGCCTTTGTGTCTGGCCTGGGCCTTTGAACCCGGGGGTCGGAGAGCCCATGTGTTTTCAGCCGGAGTCGGGTTTGTTTAATGAATTTAAATGAGAATTCTTTCATGTGCTGAACCTCCTGCTAAGGAAATGATCCCTCTCTGTCCTTTTTCGCGGTCTGAATGTCTTCTGCATAATTAAATGGCTTCCTGGAAAAGTGTTGTGTGAGTGACTTGAGTTATGAAGTTGGAGGGGGGGGGGGGTGACTTGTCATTTTTGAATCAATTTTCCTCACTAGCCCCATAGCTGTTTGGTGGCACTTTTACTGTTACACAACACAAGAAGTAAATTTAAAAAATTTGGGGCTCTATAGATGAGAAGTTTGTACAGGGAAGGGAAATTGGTAGGAGGTTTTAAATGGGAGGGTTTCTCCCTTGTTACATAACCGGTAGAGTCACCGTACCTGGAGTGCCACTAAACTGGTAGAATGGTTAGTCAACCTCTAAAAATCCATATAAAAAACTGAAACTAACTCCAATTTAGTGTTAAAGTTACAGTTAGGGTTTTGGATTAGTGTTTGGTTGAGCCATATTGAAACATTAGGGTAACCTATATGTTATGATAACTGGAAGTGACGCTGCACCGAGAGTGCTCATAACATATGGATTACCCCAATGTTTCAATATGGCTCAATCAGTTTTTTACCACGGAACAGTAAATTAACCTTTAAAAACTTGTAAAAAAAATAATCCTAACCTAAATTTAATGTTAAAGTGGTTTTACCACAAAGTAAAATTGATGTGGGAAGGTTGTTAATTAAATAATAAACACCAGTCATTAAAATTTTATAATTCAAAATTCTGTACTATTTTTGTTTTAGCTGCTATCTTTGTGAAAACCATAAGGGACAGCTTCAGGAGATACGACCAGTGACAAGGGCTCCTCACTCCTATCCCCTCTAACCCCAACTTAGGTCGAACCATTGTCAACAAAACAGGGACCTATTCGAGCAACACTACTTTTTGTTGCAAAACTAAGGTCTGAATTTTTCCAAAATATATTGTCCAACTTAAATTTCAAAATTTGCAAACTCTTCACCATGTACCAAACTGCTTTCTATCTCAATGAGAGCTGCACTGCCGACACAGCTACTGGATTTTTTTTCTTATTTCCCAAAACAGCATAAAGAAAAAAAAATATTCCTGTTGGTAAAGGAAGTAAAAATAAATCTATATTTTGAAGCAATGACATAAAAACAGTGGAGTTGATGAAATATTTTTTTTTTCTTTTTAGCATTTCAGATTGAAAATTGATTAATTGAATGGAGCTTTGAAAAGCATTTTATTCTAGATCGCTGTCGTGATCAGGCGCTGGCGGCGTTCCCTTTGTGATACAAAAAGCATTGAGAGTTTTCTATGCCAGTCATAGAAGAAACAAATAGCGGAGCTTAATAAACCATCTCAATCATTTCTACTTATTACACCCAAGCGCGTGAGTAAATTCTTGTGCCATTACAAAGAGAGGAGAAAAGCGGAGAGAAAAAGCATTGATTTATAAATGTTATTTGTTCCCTGTGGGTCTGACAAGCTCTGTTCACTATGAACAATAGGAGCGGGATTTAGATTTACGGAGAGAAATTGTAATTATCATATTAACTCAAAAATGTGCAGCTACTCGTCAGCGCAATAATGTATCAACGCAAAGCATTGTTTTATTGTTAGCGGCGCTGTGTTCTTGTTTTTATAAGTGATAGAAATGTATTTACCATTGAGATCTATTGTGTTGTTACCAGAAGAAAGCCAATTTCGTGTATTAACTCTGTAAACACCTTTTTAGGGCACTGCTGAAAAAGTTCTGCAATAGTGTCCTGAGGATCCATGAAGCCAATGTGAGGTTTTCTAATGGAAGCTCCGCTCTTGCTCCGGTAACCGGTATCAGAGGTCTCTTTTCCATGAGTGAGTGCTGCACAGGTTTCAGTGTTATAGTACACTTTGGATTCAGGTCAATGTCAGTTGATTTGGATAGAGGGATTCAGGTCAATGTCAATCGATTTGGGTAGGAGGTTTCAGGTCGATGTTAATTGATTTGGGTAAAAGGATTCAGATCAATGTCAATCAATTTGGGTAGGAGGATTCAGGTCAATGTCCATCGATTTGGGTAGAAGGATTCAGGTCAATGTCTATCGATTAGGGTAGGAGGATTCAGGTCAATGTCAATTGATTTGGGTAGAGGGATTCAGGCCAATGTCAAGCGATTTGGCTAGGAGGATTCAGGTCAATGTCAAGCAATTTGGGTAGAGGGATTCAGGTCAATATCAATCGATTTGGGTAGAAGGATTCAGGTCAATGTCAAGCAGTTTGGGTAGGGGGATTCAGGTCAATGTCAAGCAATTTGGGTAGAGGGATTCAGATCAATGTCAATCGATTTGGGTAGGATGATTCAGGTCAATGTCAATTGATTTGGGTAGGATGGTTCAGGTCTATGTCAATTGATTTGGGTAGGAGGATTCAGGTCAATGTCAATTGATTTGGGTCGGAGGTTTCAGGCCAATGTCAATCGATTTGAGTAGAAGAATTCAGGTCAATGTCGATCGATTTGGGTAGGAGGTTTCAGGTCGATCTCAATCGATTTGGGTAGGAGGATTCAGGTCAATGTCAATCGATTTGGGTAGGGATTCAAGCTGTCAATGATTTGGTCGGAGAGTTTCTAGGCCAAGTCCAATCGTATTTGAGTAAAGGATTCAGGTCATTGTCATTAGTCTTTGGAGGAGGTTTCAGGTCGATCTCAATCGTTTTGGGTAGGGGTTCGGGTTTCAATGTAAATTTGTTTGGGTAGGCCAAGCTGAATTTGGCCCCCTTAAACATCAACCAAACCCTAAGTACTAAATGTTTTTAAAGATAAAGGTTAGGGTTTTTAGGTCTTTGAGAGGTTCTTCAAGGCAAAGCCGTCTTAACAACAATATGGGCCCTGGGCATTATACTGCAGTGGGCCCTGCCCAAATCCATGACATCACTCTAGGCCATGCCTCAAGTCACCCCCAAGCACACTCATATTATCACGTTACTTATGCCTGGACCCCGGCAGCATGCAGCCTATAAGACTAATTGGCAGAGCAGGGAGCCTTGGGCTCCCGTTTCCACCATGGTTTTTAACTGTTTCCACATCCTAAAAACACACAAACAGTTAAATTCCTGGGGCATACATATACTGCCTGGGGCCCCCATACTTGTGGGGCCCTCAGGCAACTGTCTAGTGTGCCAAATGGAAAAGATGACCCTGCTTCTAGGACCTGTGTCGTTACTGCTGCAGCATCACTTCTGATTATCCTGAGTGTCACTTTTTCTTTCCCTGGGTTACCCCTATATTTTGGGAACTAGAAGTAGCACCTGACATCGCTTACATATTCCACGACATAGGGGTAACCAAGGAAAACTGAAAGTGACCCTGGATGTTCACATCAAAAGTGATGCCAAAGTAAGACAACATGGGGGCTTTCCTCTGGATCAACACTATAGCACAACAGGCTGAACTGGATAGATGTCTGTCCTTTTTCGGCCTTACAAACTATGTAACAGGAGATCTGGAGCAACGCTGCAAGGTAAATTACTCCTAAAACATCCTAACCCTAATTCAGGATTCGGGTTTGGGATGTCTTGACAACCAATTTTTTCACAAATTTGGTTAAACCAGTGTGGAACCAAAAAGGCCCCTATTGTAGCAACACCAGACTTGTGTCTCAAGCTCAGTTCTTGCTCCAGTGGTCGGGATCAGAGGTTTCTCTCTCTTGAGTAATAAGTGCACAGTTTTTCAGTGTAATGTCAATCGATTTGGGAAGCAAACACAACAAAACATCAGCAGCACTCTACAAACGCTAAGAGACAATCAAAGTGAACATGGGAACTACTTAAAAATGCATTTCTGCTACCTTTTGAATACATGAAAATTTAAGGTTCTTAGCAGACATTTTGATCAAAATTGCAGGAGTCTATTCACCAGCAACATGATGACCTCAGTTTAGATGGGAACCTACTTTTACCTCACTTGGTGTTCAGACCTCCATATTTTCAGGGAGAGAAACGTCACCTGTAAGTCACAAGATGTAACTGCACTGTAATCACTTATATGTCTGCAAAGCCTTTGTATACTGGTATCTACCACTAAATGGTCACTGTATGGAGGTAATATACAGTCTGCGGAGCCTGTGTACTCTGGTCTACCCGTATATGGTCACTGTATGGAGGTAATATACAGTCTGCAGAGCCTGTGTACACTGGTTTCTACCACTATATGGTCCCTGTATAGTGGTAATATACAGCCTACAGTGCCTGTGTACACTGGTGTCTACCACTATATGGTCACTGTATGGAGGTAATATACAGTCTGTAGAGCCTGTGTACACTGAAAGCTACCACTAAATGGTCACTGTATGGAGGTAATATACAGTCTGCAGAGCCTGTGTACTCTGGTATCTACCAGTATATGGTCACTGTATGGAGGTAATATACAGTCTGTAGGGCACCTGAGTACACTGGTATATACCACTATATGGTCACTGTATGGAGGTAATATACAGTCTGCAGAGCCTGTGTACACTGGTGTCTACCACTATATGGTCACTGTATGGAGGTAATATACAGTCTGTAGAGCCTGTGTACACTGGTGTCTACCACTATATGGTCACTGAATGGAGGTAATATACAGTCTGCAGAGCCTGTGTACCTAGGTCTCTACCAGTCAAGGGTCACTGAATGGCCCTAAGAAACAGTCGGCAGAGCCTGTGTACACTGGTGTCTACCACTATATGGTAAATATATGGCGGTAATATCGGTCTTTGTATACTGATCTTTATTCAGTAATAATATACGAGTATTATTCAATCACTATTTGGTGGTAATTTGTGGTTGTGTTCTCGTTGTTTAATCAAGTTCCTATGTAGTAGTGTTATTGGTAATGTTTGGTAAAGTTGGTATTAGTATAGTGGGATTTGTTTGCTAGCAGTATGGTGAGGTATTTTCTCCTTGTATTATCTAGTAACTGCATGACTTAAGAGGTCCCGGTAAATGTTGGTGGTTGGGAAGGCGAGGAGGGGACCCCATCCAAAAGTTACCCCCCTGGCAGAAATCCATACACTATTTGTTCCAAACAAAAAGGAACAATGTTCTTGCACCTGAGTGGGCCCCCTCAACCTCTGTGCCCCACAGCAGTTGCTTTGGCTGCTAAGGCTGTAGTTATGCACATGCCAGCAGCATATGGCGATACACAGAATATCTCTTGTACTGCAAGAAGAACATAGGGACTCCTTGTGCAGTCGTCCGGGACACACAGATCATGCAGTTTATATATTTACTATTATAAGGCACCCATTGACCTCTTGTTTGACCTCCATATGCCTCTGATTTTACTTCATCACACGCTATATTACGTAGGCATTCTAGTCTATAATCATTACTTCTACAGGGGGGAATATCTCTGTAACACAGTGCCACACGTTGGCACCATATGGCAGCACACATATAGCTCTGTAGTAAGTAACCCTATGGATCCCATGTGTTGCGCACGTTTTTACTATTACACTGCACATTAATAAAGCACTCGTCAGCTTCTCAGGGGCCCAGCTGTCTCTCCATATGTGTCAACAGATGTTATATTACACAGATATTCTATTCCGGAACCACTGCATCAAGAGGAGAGTATCTCTATTATATGATGGTAAACATCGGCACCACGGAATACCTTTCGCTCTGTAGTAGGGAACCCTAGGGATTTCTTTGTGTAGCCATTCTGGCTCTGTGACGCTCAGCTGTATCTTTATTTCTGTCTGATTTGCTTCATCAGACTTTATATTCTAAAGATATTCTCCTCCAGAACCATTGCACCTAAAGGAGGATACAATGCCATCCCACCTCATCCCTGACCTTAGTGCTGTTATCATCCCAGCCCCCTTCCATCTCTTCAACCTATCGCTAACCTCTGGTATCTTCCCTTCCTCATTTAAACACGCCACCATCACACCCATCCTTAAGAAACCATCTCTTGACCCCTCCTCTCTGTCCAACTATCGCCCCATATCACTGCTTCCATTTGTGTCTAAACTCCTTGGACAGTATGTCTATCTTCAACTGTCCTCCCACCTCTCCTCCAACTCTCTCCTTGACCCGCTGCAATCGGGCTTCCGACCCCACCACTCTACAGAAACCGCCCTAACTAAGGTCACCCACGACCTAGTAACTGCTAAAGCCTCATGCCCCTACTCTGTGCTTCTCCTCCTAGACCTGTCCTCCGCCTTTGACACTGTTGACCATTCCTTCCTGCTACAAATACTCTCCTCCCTCTGCATCACGGACTTTGTCCTTTCCTGGATCTCCGCGTACCTCACCGAAAGAACATTCAGCGTCTCTCACTCTCGCTCCACCTCCTCCTCTCGCCCCCTCTCCATTGGTGTCCCTCAGGGGTCAGTCCTGGGCCCACTACTCTTCTCTATCTACACCCTCGGCCTGGGTCAGCTCATAGCTTCACATGGCTTTCATTACCACCTGTAGCTGATGACACCCAACTCTACATCTCCAGCCCAGATGTCACCTCTCTTCTCTGCTGGATCCAAGACTGCCTGTCGTCCATTTCCTCCTTCTTTCCCTCTCGTCTCCTAAAACTGAACGTCTATTAGCTCTGATTGGTTGCTATGGGCTCTGGATGGTTCCTTTGAGCTCTGATTGGTTGCTATGAGGTCTGATTGGATGTTATGGGCTATGATTGGTTGCTATGGGCTCTGATTGATTGCTATGAGCTCTGATTGGTGGCTATGACCTCTGGTTGCTATGAGCTCTGATTGGTTGCTATGAGCTCTGATTGGTTGCTATGGGGTCTGATTGGTTGCTATGGGCTCTGACTGGTCGCTATGGTCTCTGACTGGTTGCTATGAGCTCTTATTGGTTGCTATGGGCTCTGATTGGTGGCTATGGGCTCTGATTGGTCTCTATGAGCTCTGATTGGTCTCTATGAGCTCTGATTGGTTGTTATGGGCTCTGATTGGTCACTATGGGCTCTGATTGGTCTCTATGAGCTCTGATTGGTCGCTATGAGCTCTGATTGGTTGCTATGAGCTCTGATTGGTTATATGAGCTCTGATTGGTTATATGGGCTCTGATTGGTTGCTATGGGCTCTGATTGGTCGCTGTGAGCTCTGATTGGTCGCTGTGAGCTCTGATTGGATGCTATGAGCTCTGATTGGATGCTGTGGGCTCTGATTAGTTGCTATGAGCTCTGATTGGTTGCTATGAGCTCTGATTGGTTACTATGGCTCTGATTGGTTTCTATGGTCTCTGATTGGTTACTATGGGCTCTGATTGGTTACTATGGGCTCTGATTGGTTGCTATGGGCTCTGATTGGTTGCTATGGGCTGTGATTGGTCACTATGAGCTCTGATCGGTTG
Source organism: Phyllomedusa bahiana (assembly GCA_025379985.1). Taxonomy (NCBI): domain Eukaryota; kingdom Metazoa; phylum Chordata; class Amphibia; order Anura; family Hylidae; genus Phyllomedusa; species Phyllomedusa bahiana. The sequence continues at coordinate 4,991 of JAODAL010070455.1, read as the reverse complement.
ATATGGGCTCTGATTGGTTGCTATGTGCTCTGATTGGTTGCTATGGGCTCTGATTGGTGGCTATGAGCTCTGATTAGTTGCTGTGAGCTCTGATTGGTGGCTATGAACGCTGGTTGCTGCGAGCTCTGATTGGTTGCTGTTAGCTCTGATTGGTTGCTATGGGTTCTGATTGGTTGCTATGAGCTCTGATTGGTTGCTATAAGCTCTGATTGGTTGCTATGGGTTCTGATTGGTTGCTATGGGCTATGATTGGTTGCTTGAGCAACAAAGACAGTCTTACTGCTAGACGGTTTTTATACATAAGGCCCAGTATATCTAATATGGTGGGAAACGGAAACATTGGTACTCTATAGTGGCAGATGATATACCTGCCGCTTTGTAGGGGGCAACCTTAGGGATTCCTTGAGCAGCCATACTAGCTCTGTACATCAGGGTTTAACATATATATCTTCATTACTCTAGGAGAAAAGCTCTGTAATACAGCTGTAAACTTTGGCCACATATGGCAGCACATGGCATACCTATTGCTCAGTAGAAGGGAACCCTAAGGATTCCTTCTGCAGACATTTTGGCTCTGTCAGAGGCGTAACGTTAAGCTCCTGGGCCCTAGTGCAAAAAGTGAAATGGGCCCCAGATACCATGTGCCACTTACAATGCTGGTGGCTTCTTATGTGGTAGGACTTTTGGGCCCCCTCAGGATGAGGGGTCCGGTAGCGACTGCAATCTCTGCACCCCCTATAGCTTCGCCCCTGGGCTCTGTACATCACACTTTAGTATATGTGGTTTTGTTACCAAAGGAAAATACCTATGTAACACAGTGGTAAACACGGGCACCATATGGCGGCACCATAAGCGCCGGACGTCTTTTGGCACTTTTTTTGCCGCATTTTCGCTGCGTTTTTTTGTCGCGATTTTTCAATTAAAACCCTCCCAGGAGACCCAAGTCCCACCTATAGTGGGTGTAACAAAGGTTATACCTTATCAAATTTGCATACAAGTGTCTTATGTGTCCTTTTTTGTACCGTTCGTAATAAAATGATCATGCTTTGGTCGTTTTTTACGATTTTGCGCAAATTCTTTTTTTTTTTAAGTATTTTGTGCGTCTAAGAATAATCCTTTTTTTTTAACAGATTTTGGCGCTAATAAAATGATCTCGCTTCTGACTTGAAAAATACGGTTTTTTTTACGGATTTTGTCGCTAAAATCCTCTTTTCACAGATTTTGGCGCTAATAAATGTATCTCGCTTCTGACGCTAAAAATATGGTTTTTTTTTACTTTGTAGGGACCTCTTACCCCTGATGAAGCCAGGTTAGCTCGTGAAACATGTTGGGGAGATCAGACATGACATTTTATATCGTGATTTCTCACCTATGTCTACAAAGTATCACCCGCTGCAGAGGGTGTTACACGGAAGCCTTATATGTTTTATGTCCATTAGATGAGGGATAACTGCCCAAGTAGGATGCTTGTATCCCGTACAGTAGTTATTAAATTACTGTATATATACTTTTTTCCTTTTATCATACTTGATAATGGAAAGTGAGTTATTCATTAAGAAGTATGAAGGTAAAAATTGAGAGGTAATATATCTGGTTTTTAAATATTGTGTATAGAGGTTAAGTATATAATAAAAGTTATGTTTTAGTGTCTTATAGATTGAGAACTGATAGAGTTTAAGTTTGCCTATGGCAAAATAGTAAATATAGTGATTAATAGTCACTCTCTCTGTTCTCTTGCGAGATTCCCATTTTTTTTAGATTAATAAAGGATTTTAGCACCAAAATCCGTATAAAAAAAACTTATTTTTGGCAACAAACGCGAGATAACTTTATTAGCGGCAGAATCTGTAAAAATACAGATTTTAGCACCAAAATCCGTTAAAAAAAATGGACTTTAGGGCCAAAATCCGTAAAAAAATATATTTTTGGCGACAAATGCAAGATAATTTTATTAGCGCCAAAATCCGTAAAACAACTACAAGATGACATATAAATGCAATGATGTGCTTTATATCCCCTTTTATAGGGCGGAGTTACATCCAATGGCTTAATTTATGCATACATTAAAAAAACAGGCTCGAAGACAAGCAAAAAACGCGCCAAAAAACGCAAATCGCGGCAAAAAACGGCCGTTTTTTCAGCTGCTTTTGACAGGAGGGGACAGAAAACTCGGTTTCATGAACGTTTTTAGTAATTCGTTTTCAGGTCGTTTTTTGTCCGATGCAGGGGAGACAGAGCCTTAAACTACAGAATGTTAGGGATTCCTTGTGTGGTCCTACTGGCTCTGTACATCAGACTTTAGTATACATGGCTTTGTTACTGCATGGGGAATACCTGTGTAATACGGAGGTAGACGTTAGCATCATATGGCAGCACAAGTGAGGCTTTTGGCTCTGTTATTGACTACCCATTGATTACCCACCATCCAAGCGCCCTGAAGTCATCTGCCTTTTACAGAACTTGCTTCTAATTATTAAAATTTCAGATCACTTAATTAATTAAGCAGTGGCTTGTGCCAGGAATGACACGCCGACTATAAATGCTACAATACTGATAGAGGCCAAAACAGACCCGAGGGAGATGCTGGCGCTAAACGTCCCCGGCCTCCTGTATCTTTTATCGGAATAATCAAGAAAGCTGTCAGTCCTAAAGATGTCACGGGTGCTAAAGCGGCGCACTCTGCCAGCACAACAGTGAGCTGCATCCTTCCTGAAAGACTTGGCAGATCGCCTAATAGAAAAAAAGACAAAAAAAACTTGGCTTGAGATGTTAAATCACTCGTTAACCATCTTGTTTCCACCTGGCACGTCTCACCCTTCCACAATTCACAGTAACGTCAACTTAAGGAAAGGTTGTCGAGCAGATTCCCCCAGTTATGTCTCATTATTTCTGCTCGTAGGCCTCATTTTAATAAGAGGAACTAAAAATAATGCATTAAATTATGGATGCTGCTGGATCTAATCTTCAGCGCTTACAGCTGAAATAGACTCTCAGGGCGAGCGGCGTTGTACACCAGTTACATCACGTTTGCTTAGGGGAATTGCATCTAATTGTTCATTAGAGAGGCTGCAATTAACGGTGATCTCCATCTCGGCTTAATTCAGTTCCTTTGTGGTGGATGATACAGGCGTTATTCAGTGATATGTACTTCATTTTCTTCCTCTTTTACTTCTTCTATCCATTCAGTCATATCCAACCCCTGGATACTCTGTAGACCAGTTCCATGCCAGGCTTCTCTGTTCTCATGCCTTCTTCCCATTGCTTGATGTCCAGACCGGAAGTGACGTCACATGGACCGTCAGACGTAGTGTCAGACCGGAAGTGACGTCACATGGACCGTCAGACGTAGTGTCAGACCGAGAGTGACGTCACATGGACCGTCAGACGTAGTGTCAGACCGGAAGTGACATCACATGGAGTGGCAGACGTAGTGTCAGACCGGAAGTGACATCACATGGAGTGGCAGACGTGGACCGTCCGATGTAGTGTCAGACTGGAAGTGACGTCACATGGACCGTCAGACGTAGTGTCAGACCGGAGTGATCAATGGCCGCAGACATATTGTCGACGGAGGACATAAACAGGAAACCGTCAGACTTGTCAACCAGATTTTGGGTACAAACCCGCAGAGTATGTCAACCGGAAGTGACGCCCAATGGCCGTCAGACATATTGTCAGACCGGAAGTGACATCACTGGCCCGTCAGAGGTGTAACCAAAAGGACGCCAGAGTCAGACGTAGTGTCAGACCGGGAAGTGACTAAATGGACGTCAGCCGTGTGTCAGACCGGAATGATCCATGGACCTTGACGTATGTCAGCCCGGAATTGACGTCCCATGGCCCGTCAACATATTGTAGACCGGAAGGGGCTCCAGGCCCCTCAGAGTAGTGCAACCGGAAATGACGTCACATGGACCCTCAAGTGGGTCAGACGGAAGTGACGTCACATGAAGTGCAGCCCGGGAAAAAAAGTCACGGGGATCGCAGACGTAGTGTCGCCCGGAAGTACGTCACATGGATGCAGACGTATGTCAGACCGGGTGACGTCACATGGTCTAAGGTGACACTGTTCTCCTGTCCCACGGGCCCTAGCAATGGGGATTCTTGAGGTTCTTACCAACGGCCTTTTGGGTCTTTTTGTTCTTTTTAAAAATTAATAATCCCAATTGCATCTCCTTTTCTAGTAAATTCGCCTTCATCACATATCCAAAATAGACCAGTTTTTTTCTTTGCTTTCCTTCGGATCTCTTTGGGTTTCTACGGTAAAGGACATCTTGGGGATCCCGGGTGTCCCTGGGATTTTAGGCTATTTTTTCGCTCTGCTGGTGTTCATTTCCCCCGGGCATTCCCAAACCCAAAAATCTCGTTTTTTTGTATCCTGGGTAACATCTTTTTCTAGTGATTTGCCCTCATTACGTGAAAAAATGACTGTTTTTGTTGGTAATTGTCACGTTTAGGGGGTGAAGCCCGGGGAACGGATCCCCTGTAGCCAATGCGGACAGGGACCCCGTGCCGGTACAGGTTTCAGGAACAGTAGGAAGCCATAGGCAGGTAATGGGATGGGAAACGGGATACAGTCGCAGGGAACTTACTCGCACAGCGGTAACAACAGGTTAAGTTCAGGTAATGCAATTCAAAGCAAAACGCACCAGGGAGTCAAGCGTAGTAGAAAAAACAAAAAAATGGGCGGAACAAGGGCACGAAGCTTGCTATAAGGGTATGTTCACATGGCTTATTGGGGCTCGTATAGAACGCGCCCCAATATGTTGGGTGTTTTGGAAGCACGCACTGATCAGCGCATACTTATAGAGCACGGGCGGAGGGGGGGGCCAGTCCCGGCCCCAAAAGGAGTGGGATTGTAACGGGGTGTAAGCGCCGCCCAAAAACTGCCCTGCACTTTTTCCCCGGGCGTAAGTACATCGGGATTTTTTGCCTGGGGAAGACGCATAATTCATGCTCTTTAGAGAGCAAAAGAATTATTAATTGCGGGG